>OMKY01231112.1:0-12050 GCA_900302395.1 Bregmaceros cantori | reverse complement strand
TTTGTGCCTGCTCTTGTCCCAAGGGAGGGGTCTTGAATGCGAGGGATCTAACTTCACCTCCACCCCCCACACGCCGACCCCCACACCAGCCTCCGTTCCTTTCCTCCTCCTGCAGCTCCCCTGGTCCGTCCCCTGGGATCGGGGCGCGGAGACAAAGAGCGGAGCAGGGGCTGGGCTGGATTGGGGATGTTTGGGGAGGGAGTGAGGGGGGGGTGCGGGTGGCGAACCGTGGCCCCTGTCTTATTAGAAGGGTCGTGAACGTGTCACCATGATTAATATGGCGAGGTGCAGGGGGATACCCCACAGTCACATTTATTCAAACGGGGGAGGCTGGGGGGGTGCTTCCAAATGCACACACACATGCACACCCCAACCACCCCACCGCACCCCCACAACACAAAATGCCTCATTTGCATTTCCCATTAAGAAACGAAAATATAGATATATATGCAAATGATGATCTGTATCTTGGTTCAGTGTTGGGCTCCACACTCACATTTTGACAATACAGTAGATGACCAAAGGATATCAGCGTCTTTGTTTGGGCTCACCTCAAGCCGAGTTCATGGTCAAAGTGTTGAATAGAGTGTGACTCTGGAGTCGGCATGGGCTAAACATCTTGCCTGTCAGGAGGAACTTTGCTGCTGTGGGGGGATCTATGTGAAGTAGGGATGCCATCAACGATTATTTCAACAGTCGAGGAGTTGCCGATTATTGAAGCGATGTACACGGCAACACCGAAATTAATCTTGCCAACTTGAATTGTAGTGAATTTTGATTCACTTTAACAAACAAGTGTACTACAATTAAGTTATTAAAATGAAAAATACACAAATGTATATACTATATATTTTGAGGGTTTTCTTCACATTCAAGTTTGTTTTAATCAACAATGTTGGATATTATTAATCATATTTCGGATTTTTAGAAATAGAAATAATCAAGTAATATCAAAATTGGGTAGACCAATAAGTGGTGTTGTCAGCAAAATAAACAGCTGAAAATAACAATGATGAAAGTCCTTGGCAATTAATCGATTATTGCATTAGTTGTCGATTAATTTCATAATCGATTAGTCATCGATTAATCGATTAATCCTTGCACCTCTAGTGTGAAGAAAATGTTTGGTGTTATGTCTATGTTACTATTTCAAGCAATTTCATGTGACACACAATTTTTTTAAAGTTTGTTTTTGGACACACGCGCCATTTTCCCATTTTATTGACAGGTTTAGTGTTAAAGGGCACAAGAGATTGGGGGAGCAGACCCGCCCCACACTTAGGTCGGTGAGAGGACACGACAGTTGCGTGCGCCGTGAGACTAAGCCACAGGCATAAGGTGGATGTGATCCTGCTCCAATTGTCACCAGTCAATTTCGGATAGTATTGGAATTCCCAGAGAGAGACAAAACAGAGGGTTTAAAACCCCTTCATTCAATTATTGATATGTTTAAGGTCTCGGAGACCAAAGGCAGAAAACAATACAAAGGTAACACAAAGTCACGACTCGTCCATGCGGTCGGAATCATCCGGTATGCTTATCTGGTCCTCCTGGTCCGTCGGGGTCCGATCGGGCGCGGGCGGAAGATCCCCAGGGGCACGCTGGACACAGGAGGAAGGCGAGACCAGGTAAGTTATAAATCCAAAGGATTATTAAGTTCGATTCAATCTCGTCAAGGTATTGGCGAGTGGTAAACGTACCTGTTCAGAGGTAATGTGGCTGCGTCTCTCCGGGGTCGGGCGTGGCCTTATAAGGAGGCGGACTGATGACCGGAAACGACCGGCAGCTGGGGGCGATGGGAGCTCCGCGGCCGATGGTGGAGCAGATGGTGATGTGCGGTCCGCGGACGACTTGACTCGAAAAATAATTTCGTTTTCAAGCCCCGTTTTTGACACACATGACATGAGAGCAGGTGGCAGACTTTCTGATAAAACCCAATTGTAAACATGTAAACATGGTGCTATCAAATTGCATATTTCACACAATACGTTGGATATTCGCACACATCACATGGTAATTCATTTGGACATACTGAATGGAATGTTAATTGTTAATTTTGAATTTCTTTTTGATTGCTTTCTATCAATTACAACAATATCCTCAATTTTATTTTTGAATTTGAAATTATAAAAATAAATGCAATCTTCTAGGCTCAGCAAATGTAAATGTTTTCCAGGAAATCTAAATTACATTTTTTAGAATGTAATTAAACGTTAGTTTTTTTTTGTTTTTTGTGAATTTCGCTCACTGCAATTTCTTTCTTTCCGTTATTACTTAACCCTTAGGAACGATAATATAAATAATACATTTCATTTCAGGTTGCCTTACAGAGATTAAAAGCATTGAGTGAAATCAAATAATAATTAAAATAAAGAGAAAGTACTAGAATAACGAAGGAAAGAGTCATAATGAATACGCTAGTTTAAAAAGGTGGGTTTCTAGATTGTTCTTGACGATGGGGAGTGAGTCTGAGTTAATTAGGCTGAGAGGGAGAGAGTTCCACAGGCAAGGGGCAGAGCGGCTGAATGTTCTAGACCCCATAGTGTAGAGGCAAGCAGAGGGGACAGTGTGGCTGATAGATGGGACTGATCTGAGTGTCCATAAGTGAAGGCACAATAAATTATCGCTTCTAATTAAAATTGTGGCGTGTGACTTGTTGAACGACTAAAGTTCGGCTAGACAAAATCTAATGCGGCGATTTTTAGTTCCTTCTAACTTCACCCCAGTTTGGATCCTGTAATGGCAGCTCAGATAGGTGTCCACGTAGAGGAAATGACCGGTCTTGACACGGGAAATATGTCTAGAGGGTTCATTTATTTACCTATGCTGGACATTAGCCGGGTATCGGCTAGCTAAGCTAAGCTATGAGCTAAGCAGGAAAACATGGCTGAACAACCACACATCAGGAAGTATCACTGATTTATAGCTGATGGGAGGGGACATCTGATGATGTCACACCTTGTAGCCAATCAAGACAATGGAGACGTGACTCTACAAGTCACATATCCATAACAATCCATACGGGTAACAAAGTAAACGCAATGCACGAGAGTGAGTGCAGCCAAGATGTATCAACTCAGTTAAGATCAGGGAACAACATATTTCAGTATGAGTTCTCAGTTTATAGAGAGTGCCCTTGATATCTTGGAGCCTTCTGGTCATTGACCTAAGCAGTGGAACAGCCCCAGGGAAGACAGTCGACCATGTGCCAAAGGGGAGGGTGGATTGAAAGGTTGGTGTGCTCAGTGTGTGGGGTTGGGTAACGATGTCCCGTTTTCCCGGCCCTGGTCAAGTACAAGGTACAGGCCTTGAATAAATGGGAGGAAGGTCCTCTAGTCGCCGTCTCCCAACTCGTTCACAGTTGGAACAAGATTGTAAATATTCTGTAATGGTCTTTGTGCATCGTATTGGTTTATTTTAAGATTCCCCCTGGTGCATCCAGCAAAAACGACAAGCTTTCGGCTAGAGCGAGAGAGAGAAAAGGAATTTGAGACAAAATCCCGTCTTATCCCCGCGTCCATCGGGGCTGTTGGCGCACCAGGGAATTTGCACGGGCCAACGCATATTTCAATCAATACCCAAAAGTGTCGGATTATTGGATTCCGTCTTTTTTTTTCAATTTTTCATATAATATTTTAATGATTACCCAATTGTGGGGGCTCATGATCGCGATCAACGATCATATCCTACATCGCCCCAAGCCTAGTTGTATGATATATGGCACATAAGTGAAAATGCAACACGGCATATCTAAACTAGAAGCACTCAGAGAGTGCAAACCTCTGCCAAGGCCATACAGTTAATTATGCTAAAAGGATGCCCCATGAAAGTGACCTTTGCTTTATTCCAGTCTCTGGATCGTTATCCCAATCATGTCTACATTTCAATGTTTGTTGATGATTGTTCCTTAGGCCAATACCCTCACCCCTGGTAATAATTCAACGAAAATTTGTCAAATACTTTTTGATTAATTTTGTTCACAGACAAAGCAACAAACAAGCATATGCAACTGAAAACATAACCTTCTTGGTGGAGGTAATGAGCTGTGATTACTGGTTTTATTGATTCTTCACTATCTAAACACTACTCACTAACAAATCACTATCCTTGTTCTGATAAGGTAACCACTGTATTGGAACTCCTTGGTTTTCGCTTGCTAGGCAACCAAGCACCAAATCAGAATCAGAATCGAGTTCATTGCCATTGTCAATGATACAAGTTCACAGACCAGGATTTCTTATCTGTAAATGGTGTAAAAGATATAGTGCGGGAGTATTGAGAAACATAAGGTGCAATAATATACTGTAGATCTTAAATACAGTAGTGTGGCAATTGAGTTGGGTGACAACTCGACAGTTTACGACATGATATATACGTTTGCCCATGTTCAAGTAATTACAATATTTCCACTTGAACTTGCATGCCTTTAATTGAAGTCCATAAGTGTGTTTGGTAGACTTCCACTTAACTTGACAAGAGGCCTGAACTGGCCATCTGACAGACAGGGCAAATACCCAGTGGGGTGTAGTTCTGTTGTCTAATATTATAAATATTGGGCAGTTTGACCAATACTGTGGTGAACAACCCCATCCTTGATATCATCATTAAGATGCCTTACATTCCCCAACACGTCGACGGAAATGCCAAGGCAGGTTTTCAGTTCCCGTCCAGCACTTTTTCCGGCACAATTTTTTTTGACAGAGTTAGAGTAAAAGGAGGATGAGAGAGTGGGGGCAGTATATGACCGTGAGAGTAAGAGATCTCACGGTGCTGTGATCGCAGGCACAAGATTTTGTGGCACGCAATGCTGCGATTGTCTCGTACCAGTTTGTGCATTTTGCAGTACAAACCAGGAGGCGTCCTCGCTGTTTACACCATCTTCACCCAGAGTTAACATTGGGTCGTGTCTTAGTGAACGAATGCGCGACGAACCGTATCCAAATTAACACGAAGGGGGACATCAAGTTCGCACAAGGCGAGCATCGTTTTCATCCTGCTTGCGAACTCGGACATGTTGCGTCATGGACACGGAATGTAGGGCGAGTGAGCGAAGCGGGTTTGATTTCCTGCTCAAAACTGTAAATGGAACCACCACCACAGGCAAGCCTATCCAAACATGTGTCCGCGCAGTGCAGATAATTATGACTGTGATGGAACAACCACTGCTTAGAAATGCTTAAAACACGTGCAGTTGTGTGCACTTGATTGTGATGCAATTCACAAAATTGCTGTTGAATCTTCATTCATTCTATGTGTAGTCTATTGTGTTCGCTTTCCGGAGGAAAATCTGAGTACGCACAGGGACTCCAGCACTGCATGCGAACCAGCGCGCCTTCTCCTGCATTGTGCCGACAGGTTGTGTTTACATGACAACCCGGTCGCGATTTTTGTCATGATCAAAACTTGTCACTGGCAGACACCTCCCGCCAGCTTACGTGTAGTTTGTGCATTGGCACGAGCCGAGTCGTGGCATTGCGTACAACAAAATCATGTGTCAGGGCCCGTTATGACTACCGTTGGCTTAGCAGCGGCGGTATAACCCAATCTGCCACGGCGCCTGTCCCTAGATCCGTACTAGAACATTTGGATATGGAATAGCACACCACAAGTTACCACCACCCTTTTTTAATAACAGACAAGGTGTGTGCTGCCAGTGACAAGTTTGAAAATAATTCAAAACACAGCGAAGACTCCCATTACAGTGAATGGAGAATGCAGATTCTGAGTGGATAACATGTTTCAGAGTATATTAACCCTTTCATTGCTGATGTGAACTTGACAAGGAACCAATTCTAGAACATAGACGATGGATTAATGTATTATGAAGTATCCAATTAAATGAGACACATACCTAAATACCTATTGAATTATAAATATTTAAATATAATAACTTTTTTGTCCAGATTATTCCCCACTGTTCTATTCTATTCTAATCCAAATAATTATGTTAATTTATTTCCATGCAAAAAAACATATACATTTGAAACATATGAAAGTATCCCATTTAAAAAAGCATTGCCATTATTAATAACTGTTAATAATGTACAATCTAACCAAAGTGCATTTCTCCATGACATAATTTAAAATGTATTTTCTTTCTTACTTGTCAATTGACTTACACACATGTCTTGTGTCTCCAAAGTTGTGTATTTTTCTGTACATGTTAATCTCTTACAATGTAACGTGCTATTGTTATTGCTTTTCTCGTTCGCTTTTTTTTTCCACATGCCAATGCTGGGAAAAAAAACCCCGGTCATGGCGTGATGTAAAAATACCAGTACTAGCATACGCAGGTAACTGGAAGGCAGGAGGCCAGATGTTTGGTGCGCTCACCTGCTGTGCCGTCGGCTGTAAAACAACTCCCACACTGAACACGGCGCTATTAGGCCAGAGGGAAAAAGCCCAAATAATGAAGTACAGTGGAAAATGTGAGCCTTCCTCGGTTTCCACTGTGCATCAAATAAATAAGGACCAAGGGTATTTTAATTTGATCGCACACCAGCCCTGCCAAGAAGATGCCTAAATGCTGGTTTATTCAGGGCTGGGCCTGTGACGCAGAGGTTAAGACCGCTGCTCCAAGCCAGCTCCATACATAGTATTGTTGCTGTGGCGGAAACGCTTCCTTTGTGGCGCTACCATGTAATTACATAGTAATTATGTAAATGTAATTACATGGTAACAACAATATAGATGACTAAATACTTGGTATTGTGTAGTTACAATTGTGTAAATACATTGAAAGTTTTGTGTGTGTACATAGTAACTACTTTGTAAATACAATGATAACCATGTAATGACTTGGTAACAATGTGTATTTACATATTTACATGATAATTACTATGTAATTCCATGGTAATTAGCGTCACCGTAAAAGGAAGCGTTACCGCTGCGGCTTAGATCACAGCACACACAGTGCAGTGTGATCACTTCCCCTCACGGTCATATACTGCACATCCACTCGCCCCTGCTCTCTCATCCCGCCTTCACACTAAAGGTGTCAATAAAATTTGAAATTGGTGCACCAAAAAAAATAACTTTACAGAAATGTTGGTTATTCATTCGCAAGTACGCATTCAGAATGGATGGGGTCACATTCATACATCCAGCAAATCCTTATGGAGAGGTTTTCATGGCCCACGGATGTCTCCTATACGTCAATGTGTTGGGGATTGGCTATTATACTGAAAGGCACTTGCCATTCTCAGACCTAGCCTGAATGCTGCATTCAATGATGCATGAATCAAGATTGGAACATGCAAGGTCAGAAATGGGAAAAATTACGCCCATTATATGCGACCCCTTCGGCTTTTTTTATAACTTCTAATAACCATGCGCTACGAGGCTATGTTTGGCTTCAGTTTAACTGGGAGTGTCAAAAACCATGTAGATATTCTTTAGTTCAGCTATTTCGTTTCCTTCCTTCTGCTCTCTCGTCATTCTGCCAAACTTGCAGATATGGGCAGAGTAGCCATAAAAATGACTTAGGTAAAAGTATTGTTACATCAGCAAAATGTTACTCAAGTAAAAGTAAAAAGTAGTCATCCAAATAGTTATTCAAGTTAAGTAAAAGTAAAAAAGTACTCCAAAAAAGTAACTTAAGCGAAAGTACTGAGTAAAGGGAGAGAGAAAGCGCCCAACAGCGAGAGAGACCGATAGAGAGAGCGGGAGCGCCCGAGAGAGAGAAAGACCAAGTGAGAGAGAGAGAGAGAGAGAGAGAGAGAGAGAGAGAGAGAGAGAGAGACCCGCCCGAGAGGCAGAGAGAGCTATGGCGTTAAAATATGTGCCAACAGTTCCCAACAGGTGTCGTTAAAGGCGCTAAAGCTAATGTAACGAGTAGCGAATTGCTGACATTTACTACCATTTTGTGTTGTTGTTTTTAGCCGCTATTGTGGGTTCTTGACTGTTCGTTGTGTGTTTGACACATGATTTTGGTCATTATATGCCCAAAACGCAAAGCATAGGGGACGTAATGGTGTTGCATGCACTGCCGGCATGTTGGCCGCACAAGATCCTTCTTGTTAACGCGACAACTTTTGCAGGGATGGATGGATTTGTCCCAGATTCAGTGTGTTAATGCTCTAGGGTAGGTTCACGAACTGATGATGTGATGTTGATGATGTTGGAGGCCAACATTAACAGTTACAGGATGGCTAAGTTCAACATGGTCAAATTTGAGCTTCCATGATTTCTGACTGGTTGCATAGATTTGCCCCAAATTTCTTTGTTTTCACAATATTTTTTTTTCCTTTTAAGATAAAGCATATAGATTTAATTTCATACAAGGCACAACATCTTTCAGGATGGCTGACTTTTTCCTCTGTGTGATAACACAGCACAAACTCTTGTATGCCATCAATCTGGGAAGCAACCCTTACAAGGCCCCTGTGACATCATAATTCAGATTCCTTGAAAGAAACAGTTGCATTTCGGGAGTATTCCTTTAGCAGTTGGCAACAACTGCATAATTCTAGTTTATATACCTTATACTTGGCTGTATTGTTGGACATGGTTGATGTATAGCTTTTAAAGCCCCATAGTATCTGCAATGAATTTCATTTCATGTAAGGCCTCAGTGCGCTAATCTGCTTGTAAAGTCACATAACATGCTATTGGCTATGTATTGCTTGTGTTGGTTAGCGGAAAGTGAGGTGTGGCATGCTTATGTCAATTAAATACCAGTTGTTCATGGACTTTTATTTTGACTATTTTACTCCACCCCGTGGACACCCTCCAACGCCTACTAGATGGCCGTTCGTCCCCCTGCCATCCCTGCCTGCGTTTTCCATCCCCCCCTGCACGAGCAAAGAGGGACCAGCCCCCTCCACAAACGCCTCGCACAGGGTCGAGGCCAATGCGCCACACCCCCTCTTGTGGGACATTTAAAACTGTCCATGTAAAGGACCAGATTATTTTTTTTTAAGATTAGTCGTTGGTCAACCCCCCCTTTTCTTCGCCCTGCTAGGTTAAAGAGTAACGGTGTAGCTTGCGGAATATTATAATAAAATAAAATGAAAAATCTCGAGTTATCGCGCAGTGCTTCAGATCATGTGACCAGCGCCGACTTGAGCCGAAGCGAAAATAGCTGGCTCCCGCTCCCGGTATGTTAGCTGGGAAGGAGAACTTGCGGTGACGGGACCTCCTACGTCTCCCCCCATGGCAGACAAGCGCTTGTGCCGCCGGCTCTCACAAGCTCCGAGAGACGTGGATAGGATAGATATATTTCAGTGCACTGATCTTTAGAGCAACGCTGTCGTGGTTTACGGTCTGTCTCAAATCGAACACCTCCAGTTTTGGACGCAGTGACACTACTGCACGGTGTGCACTTTCCCATGACGGCAGTAGGTAGGACTAGTGAAACGCTGAAGAAGAGCGTGCAGCCATGAAGGATCTGCAGCTGTGAGCTGCAGCTGCTGTCTCTGCTGCACGGTTGGCTGGTGACTCCTGACGTGTGTCCAGGTGGGCTTTCACTAATAAGTGTCCACATTGGTGTTGTGTCAATTCATGACAAGTAGTCCATTGTTCAGTGTTCAAGTTGTACATGTATAATTAGGCTGGTGACAGGGCTGGGAACAGGAGGGGGCAGGGGGGAAGGTGGACCCCCACCCCCCATGTTTGCCCTCACTCATTGACATATGAGATCTATGGATGAACAAATTGATTTTTGCCCAATCAATGTACTCATTGTTAAGCATGATGAAGAACATGTGCCGTGCATGGTCGTCGACCCCAAGTCGTGGACCCCAATTCTCCCGCTGCTGTACTTGAACAGAAAACAGACGACAAGCAACAACAACTGTGCATTTCTCCAGCAGATTTGAGGAGTAAAATGTCAATAATATATAATGTCAACACTTATATCACAGCGTTGGGACAAAGACCTGTCAGTTGATAATAACAATCATGAATATGTACAATCATATAATAATAATAATAATAATAATAACAATCATATAGTATGTCATATTAAAATATTAATAATAATAATTATTATTAAATTGAATAAGCCAGATCCGGTAACAATGCGCCATCCAGTACATTATGTCCGTCATCCTTCTCCAGATCCAGTGTTGTTCTGTTTAGAGTCAGTAGGTCATGAGCATCAGTAGATGTTGGCATGCCATCCTTTGCGTTGTCTGCCTCTGCTTCTCTTATCTTCCACTAATCCCTTGAGGCTGAGTTTTGTTTGGCTGTCTTTGGGCGAGTGCTTTATATGACCGTAGAGTTTTATAGATCTGCTTGAACTATGAACTCACCCAGGAGCTTTCGAGGGTGTCATGCTGCTGCATTGTGCACCCTAGAGGTTCACACTGGTGTGAACACGACTGGTGATGGTAAATAACTCTAGCTGGGCGATATGGATAAAAATCTATATTGCAGTAGGGTGGATTACCCTAATGTGGGCCACTGCCTAATGTGGGACACCTAACCTCCAGTGGCGCTGGCTCCGCCCTAAACGGATGAATGTCAGTGAAACTATGGTAAAAGCAAACTATGGTAATGTGTCTAACATTAAGTTCAACTGTTCAACACTACATTTCACTGTCTCACATGACGCAACTGACTGACCCATGTTAGGAAGTTGCAAAAAAGGGGCCCACATTAGGGCAATCCACCTACAAATATAATGTAGTTCACCTCAGTATTTCTATGTGTTTCGGTATTTCTAATAATAGTATTTTTTTTTGGGGGGGGGACAGGGGCACACACGCAAGCACAGACTGGGAGGCGTGTGTGCTTGTAAAGACAGGCACACGCAAAACATGAAAATTCAAATTCAACAGCTGATAATCAGCAAGGAATTGTATCATTGTTATTGTCAGCACCACCCAGACAACACATTATTATGTTATCATCACATCATTATTATTTTCCATTATCCTAATGTCACATATAATAACAACTAGTTACTCAAAAACTCTCTAACCTCTACTCTGCCCCTCCCTGGCTCCACTGCTTGCACTGTGACCCTATGGAGTGGGGTATTTGGTCTTTGGTGAACTTCACAGCAATCAACTTCCATGATGGTGAAATAAATGCGCTTTCAACCTAATACATTTGGTTACTGTTGTTAAGCTATTAACCTAAGACTAACTGTTGTTGAGTTATTAACCTAAGCCAGAGCCACCTAAGCTCCAGTGGCTGTGGCTCCTCCCTAAACGAATGAATGTCAGTGAAACTATGGTAAAAGCAAACTACGGTAATGTGTCTAACATTAAGTTCAAGTGTTCGACACCACAATTCACTGTCACATAAGGCAACTGACAGACTCACATTAGGAAGTTGCAAAAAAGCGCCGACATTTGCGCAATCCACCCTATTGATATGTTGATATTGGGGTGATACCTTTTGGGAGTGTTTACATGTCTGGGGAAAATTGGTTGTGTTGTGGTGGTTTGTTTTGACTGGGTCGTGGTAAAATGTTTTGGCGGTGTTGTGATTGTTGATTGTTGGTTTTGTGGGGGTTGTGGTAATGTGTTTTGGGAATGCTGTAATGGGGTGTTGCTTTGTGGGGCTTGTGGTGAGATGTATTATCAATCTAAAATAATCAAATGGCTCGCAATGCGTAGCCAATAGCTAGCCCAAGACAATTGCTCAGCTCGTGCTTGTGTGTGTATATCTCTCTTTGTGTCTCTGTCTGTCTCTCTCTCTCTTTTAGTGCGTAGGGCACTGTCCAGAGTGAACGATGGACACTAAACACATGCACTAAACAGCCGCCATTTACATAGTGGATGGGTGCACATATACGTCATACCCGTTGACGTGTTGTAAGCTGTATGTAGTCCACGGGCTGGCACCATGCAAAGTTGGTAGATAAACTTGCTGAATCGTCACAACCGTCAGTTTCTGTAAGTGCAAACCAAAGGTGTTCGATTTGAGACAACAAACAGTAAATTTTGCAGTGTTAAATATGCAGTGTCAAAGTTCATTGACTCTTTCAGAGTTATTGCAACAACGGAGGGAGTTGAATATTTACTAGTGTTGGTGTTAATTTGCAGAGTTACAAGGCACTGTGTCAATTAGACTCTACAAAGCCCCGCCCAAAGCCCACC
>OMKY01231105.1:0-10005 GCA_900302395.1 Bregmaceros cantori | reverse complement strand
GATGGCAGGCGTGTGTGTACGTTGGGGATCGGGGTGGGGGGGGACGGTGTAACAAAACAGGAAATGGTGATGGCGAGTAGCGGCACAGGCGAGCCACGACTTGACAGATGGCGAGACGACGTGGGGGGAAAAGTAATTGCTATCATCTCAGAGATGGAATAAGCAGCAGTTTGCTTTCCTTCACATTTGGTTTTCTCGTCTGTCAGAAGGCCACCACAACCAGTGTTGGCCGATGAGGGGACTTTTTAAAGTAGCGGTTTCTATAGAATGTGACTGCCATGCTTTGGTTTAGATAAGGATTTGGGTACTCTACTAGAAGGGAACGCCACAGGATGATGCAGTGCAGAAACTCCACAGTTCCAAATTACCTGGTTCCAATTAGGGCTGTGCAAAAAATCGATTTAAAATCGAAATCAGATTATTTAGTTCAGAGGATTTTTGAAAAAGTGAGATCGTCAAATCAGATTTCCTTTTTAACGTTGATAATAATGATTTTGCTGGTCTGTTTCCAAAGTATATGGGTGGATAAAATGTATATAAATTTAGAATTGTATTAATCCTAATCCGAAGGGTGAGGTGTGTCTACTTAACTCCAAAAATGTATATTATTTCCAAAGTTTGAAATTAAAAATTTCTAGTTTCGATACATTTTGTCCTATTCCTTCAAGAAATCGGAAACAAATCGAAAATTGAGATTTCAAAGACAAAAATCAGGATTTTATTTTTTGGCAAAATCGTACAGCCCTAGTTCCAATGTATGCTTATTGCCAAAGAAATGAATATTTTTTGTTTAGAATGGAAATTGTAAAAGATAAAATTTGAACAGAATACTCGAGGGGCTGTTAAACATCAAGATATGTTTAATAAGGAGTATATCTAGGTTCTGATTGCATAATTGTTGTTCCAAAAAATATCATAACTGATATGATGGTATAGCTTATTTTGTAGTTTTCAGCTACAACACATTGTTCAGGGGCAACATTTGATTATGGTAGACAACGTTTGGTTTTTACTGTGTGTGTCTGTCTAAAGCAGGAGAAAAAATGGAAAGTTGATCTGCTTCCCTTTTGAATGCAGTTTAATTATTATTGTAGTTATATGATGTAACATTGTTCTTCTCCGATAGGTGATTAGTCAGAAAATACTGGAACTGTGCCGGTAAAAAATACTTAAATGTATGCAACTTGCAGGTAGTTTGGTACCAGTAGCACATGATGACTTCAATTCCCATGTTGCTGTCAAGTGTCAACCTATCTGAAGCACTGCTGTGAAGTTTTGTTTCATATTTTTCATTCTGATATTTAACACGTTGAATACAGATATTTGCACTCATAAAGTGGATAATGGCGCTTTGGTGATGGTGCAGTATAGACTTGGACGATAGTAGAAATTGCACGATATTGTCCCTAGAAAATATCGCTATTTACGATCATATCGTCCAAAGTAAGTGAACACTCCTGTTCCGTGACCATTAACCTTGCTCACTGTGTACTCGCTACTGTTAGTGTGAGCTGAAGGTTAGGGCAGACGACTGGATTTAAAACTCTAAATTAATTTGGACATCGTAGGAACTTCCATTCAGAGAAGACATTGAAGTTTGCTTTACATTCACAGATGCCGTTTCATTAAAACAAGGTTCGTTCAGGAGTGTTAACGTGACATCAGCGAAGGTGGAGGTGGAAAACTTGGAGCCAAGTACAAAAGTCACAAGGATAGAACCTCGTAGCAGTGAGCGACTGGACGGTGACCATCCATCCAGGCGGTCGAGTGTCAAGGCTGCGTTCACGGCACATTTTTTATCTGCACACTACAAAAAGCAAACAAGACCAAAGGTCAGATTTCAAGGTTGATTTTGTCTTTAAAACAAAATCTCAATCAACTCAATCTTCTTACTCCCAGCCCCAGTTCACATGACGATGTTTTGTGGGTCGATGTTTGAGTATCCTTTACAATTATAATGCTTTCCTATTTCATTAAGCCTCACCGGGAGGTTTCTTAAGCTCATTCTTAAGAATCCTGATGAATTGTAAATCCATTATTGCTGATGGAAAACTCTCCCTTTTTAAAAGAGTGTGGTGTTTTTGGCAGCTCTCGCCTGCGGCGTTACGTGGTGTCTCGTTGTCGGATTATGCGTTTCTGTCTGCCAGGCGCCGCTCCAAAGAACTGGCATTTTAATGGAAAGATAATTGCCGTCATAACTTACCTTTCCTCTCTTAATAAAAACAGGTGATGGGTTGAACCGCTCGCTTGCCCCGGCTGAACGCGCGCTTTCACACGGCAAGCTACTTATAGCGTCAAAATGAAATGCCAGCACCAGGGCTTGAAAACGGAATTATTTTTGAAACGTTCCGTTCCGAACGGTTCAGGCAGGTCTCTGTTTAACGTTTTCGTTCTCGGAACCGTTCCGTCACCAAAATATCGGTCCTGAACCGGTTCGGAACACAAACATTTTGTTCGTTCTTAAAGTTCCTATACTGTGCAATGTTAAGTTTAGATATAGTTTATACAAAATATATTTGGTGGACTTTCAAACTTCTGTGTAACTGTATTAACACCATTACATTCGCTTCCTCGTCTGTCCACAAGATGGAGCCCCAGATGCATGGGGCTTGATGACTGACAGAGAAAGTTGGATGGATGCACAACCAGAAATTGTCTCCCAGACATAGGAAATATTCAAATATATAGAGAACAGAAAAAAACGTTTTTAACCGGTTTTGTGGGTTTCATAATGTTCCGTTTCTGTTCCGGAACATTTGAATAAGTCTTTTCGTTTCCGTTTCCGCTCCTCATAAAATTCCATACATTTCCGTTCGTTTCCGGTTTTCGTTTTCGTTCCTTGAACCGGTTCGGAGCCCTGGCCAGCACCATCAATTCCTACACGAGCAACGTTCTCCGGCTGCGTCAACTGGTCGCCTTTTTTGTTTGGACTCTGGAACGATCAGGGAAGCCTCGCAATGCGTTAATCTCATTAACTTGCCATTATCAAATCATCATGTTTTATTTCTTTGTTTGCTGGATGGGCTGTTAAAAAAAAAGTGAAGAGGGGGAGAAAAAAAGCAGCAACACCACAAGCTGTTGCTCTGCCCCACCACTTTAAAAACAAATGGAAAGTATTATTTTATTTTCCGGGAAATGCTACCACAAGCATTGCAACCATGTGCAGCGCTGAATGGATTAAGTGTGCCCGCGTGCGCTCATTCCAACGGTAACAGCCGGGGACTTAAGTTGGGTCGAGCATGCCGTGTGTCTTTGTTTGCGTGCCACATGTGGGTGGGCACGTTCAATTCCTCCTTTTTTTTTTCCTCTCTCTTTTCATCCGAAGTAAAATGTTCCCTTTCAACACGGCTGCATTTAGTATTGCTCCGTAATCGCTGTTGAAGGTTGACAGTTGACAGCTTAGTTTACTCGGGATAGAGCCCGACTATCTGGACTATGCTGTCGCTTTAATGTTTTTGTTTTTCCACATTTATTTCTTGGAAAAAGTATATTCTACGAACCCTTTTTCAGTTTAGTTAATGTGGTAATTGTATATATCCAAGTAACCATGGTCTGGTTGATACTCACACATTTCATATAACTACCATAAAAAATAATTTGGCAATTGACATGTGTTTTAAAAGCACTGTTGCCATGTGTTGTAATGATTTTATTCAGGATGGCAATAGAAGTGCAAAACCCAGTTGATTTTAAAACCTGCTAATGTAGAGCAGTTGGATTGTGATACAATGACTTATTGATATCGGGTGAGGCGAGTTTGCTCTCCCAGTTAGAGCTGTGCAAAAAAATCATTTTGAAATCGTTGTATGGGCGAATAATATATATATAGATTGCTAATTTTCAACCTTAGCCAAAGGGTGAGGTGTCTACTTAATTCAATTCTTGAGTCATCATAATTTGCAAAATTTGAAATATGAAACCATTTTCGATATTTTGTCTTTTTTTTTTCTTCAAGAAATCGGAAACAAATTGAAAATCGACAGAAAAAAGACACAAATCTGGATTTTATTTTCTTTAGCATAATTGTACATCCCTACTCCCAGTAAACCCTAGGATGTGGAAATATCACGACGGTTCCGCTGGGAGGACTCGAGCGACAGAAACTGTCAATCGGCACAAATGGGGTCAAAAATTCCCCAGCGCTGCACAGCGCGACACGTCGATGAGCCGGGCGTGTGCCCCACTGGGCTAGTGATTGTATTCGGGAGGTGGAGTCTCATTTTTTTGCCGCGGTCTCGTCGTCGCTGCCTTCAATTAGTAACACAAGTGGAGTCCCGGGGTGCGGAGCTTAGCTCAAACCCAGATCCCTCCTTTGCCCTCTCTCTGTGGTTGTGGCGGTGACTTGACTTCCGCACAATACAGGAATACTTCCACTGAGCCTTTTTAATGACAGCAACTGAGCAAGTTGGCTGTTAGCATATCTATTTGTGTGTGTGTACGCTTTGAGGCTCATAATTATCTATGTGCGTGAGACTGATAACTAGTTGCTTATAACCAGTGGATAGTTTTGCTGGTTTTTCTCCCCCTGATGTGCTGACTGGCGGTTGGCGGGGGCAGTCGGTAGGGTGTTTGGGATTGTGTGTGCGGGGGGGGCAGTTGAGGACTAGGTCAGGGGACAGGACCTCTCTCAGAGGACTGGCTGTTAACCCCTGACCCTGCTGGTTAAGCCCACGGGGTGGTGGGCTGGTGGTGCTGACTGCGGCGGAGGCCCAAGAGAGGACCCCCACGCCCCCCCTCCGGTCCCAAACAGGGCCCCGCTTGGTTCACGGGCATATGATGGTGGGGCGGTGAGGTGTCTAATCTGGTTTTTGTCCATGCAGCTTTTCCAACCCACCCCCCTCCATCCACACACACACACACTCCATCCTTCCTCTGTGAGCTGTAGTTTTGAGAGGCAGGCCAGGGCCAAAAGGGAAGTGACTGATTTTACGAGGCCTTTTAAAACGTGGCTGGTGGGTGGGTGTGCGCGTCCCACAAAGGAAACAGCAGAGAATCGGCGCACTGGCGATGAATACCATGACACACTGTCGCATGTTTGTTTACAAGCCTGCCGCCGCCTTGTCCTCGTCGCCGTAAAACGGTAGAGGCCCTTTCTGCTCTTCAGATCGAGACGTCGGCCTATTAGCTCTTATAGTTATTGGAAAGTGTGGGCCCTAGTAAAATCGGTCGTCTGCACTAAAGCTATTTGGGTGCAATCGGGCCCAGCCCGATGCTCAATATGAGGTCTAAGCCAGCATGACCGATACCGGCCTCCCTGTGTTTGTTGTTTTTGTTTTTTTTTACTACTAAGGCTGCAACTAACAATTATTTAGATTGATTATTCACCCATTTTTACTGACGAGTTAATCTGTTTTTGCTTTTTAAAATCAAACCGCTCATTAACCCAAAATGTTTTATGCAAGCTTATTGACTCCTCGCTAAGCAAAATCGTACAACCCTGGTTGGAGGATAAGGAAGCCGACGGCATACGGTGCGTAAAAGGAAAATTTGCAGAGCTAAAGATCACCCAGACCACAATTATTGGTTACCTTCATCCATTGGCCACCATGCAAAACGCAAGGCCACTTTAAACGGTTAAAAGCACTCTTCTCAAGTCTTAACTGCTTACAGCCGGCAAACTCGAACAATATGCTGTTCGCCCACAACAAAGACTGGCATTGGGTGCCGTGCAAATGCATAAGTCTATTACTCTGTTCTCTCCCCAACTGAACCAACAAAGTAATTTCCCTTTGGAGATATCATTCAAGTATCCAATCTGTTATTAAGAAGTATATGAGTCAGTGCGGCAGGTCTTAGTAAATTAAAAAGCCGATCTTCTGGTTTAATGTTGTTATCATGAAATATATTTTTCCTATTACTGTTTATCAGAGATGTGACCAAGTCCCCTTTCAAGTCTCAAGTCCTTCTTGGGCAAGTCAAGTCAAGTCCCAAGTCAACTCCAAGTCAAGTCATCATTAACATGCTGTCATTTTAGCTCCAGAATTTTAATAAAGTAGCAAAAAAAGCAAACGATGCTATTATAAAAGCAAAAGCAAACAAAACTATTGCTTGCTTTTGACTTTATTAAAATCAGATTCTGGAGCTAAAATGACAGCATGTTAATGATGACTTGACTTGGAGATGACTTAGGACTTGACTTGACTTGCCCAAGAAGGACTTGAGACTTGAAAGAGGGACTTGGTCACATCTCTGGTGTTTATCTTGGCAAAGTCTTATCACCTAACTGCTTGTAATGTCCATGCAGAAGTTCCCTGATTTTATTTGCCACCAATTGATGTATCAAAAAATGTGTGACAAAATTAAAAAGTAATGTGTGACAAAATTAAGAGATTCAAATGAAACAATACTTCATATACTTAATTTTGAACAATAATGTCTATATCATGGCTGCTAGTGAACAGTGAATGAAAACTAGCCTGGCGAGCCAGAACCAACGCATCGTCCACGCATCGCACATTGGGTCCGGTAAAATCAGGATCGGACAAAAAAGTGTCAATCAAATGGTGTTATCCAGTCACAGCGCAGTAGGTGGGACAAGCAGGCGTGGAGGCGTGACAACCAAACTCTGATTCCGTAGCGACGGCGACCCTGATTTTTTTTTTTTTTTTTCCCAGGCCCAATGCAAGCGTCTAGTGATGTGCGATGCGTGGACGTTGCGTTGGTTCTGGCTCGCCAGGCTAGGAGGAGAGGGCTATAATCTAGATGGAGATATAGGATGCCTGGACAGGAGTGCAGGAGTGCCATACACTGTCCATGGGTGGATCTGAGTGTTCACACTGCAACACCTCCAGGGTTCTCCCCTTACTGGCTCTCTGCGTGCTACAAAGAGGCCAGTGTGTGTGTGTCGAGCAGCAGCTAGGCCCTGTGTGAAGTTTGTGAACACATTGGGAGCACTTCTATCACATGTTCGAGACTCCCAGCGTGGACACGCATCAGGGGAGGGGTGGTTTCAAACCAGGGCTCCAAACTGGTTCAAGGAACGAAAACCGGAACAAACGGAATTTTACAGAATTTCACAAGGAGCAGAAACGGAAACGGAAAAAAGATTTCTTCAAATGTTCCGGAATAGGAACGGAACATTATGAAATCCACAAAACCGGTTAATTTTTTATTTTTTTTTCGTTCTCTATATATTTTAACATATCCTATGTCTGGGAGACTATTTCCGTCCACTTTCACTGTCAGTCATCAAGCCCCATGTATCTGGGGCTCCATCTTGTGGACAGACGAGGAAGTGAATGTAATGGCATTAATACAGTTGCTCTGAAGTGTGAAAGTCCACCAAATATGTTTTGTATAAACTATATCTAAATGTAACATTGCACAATATAAGGAACTTTAAGAACGAACACAATTTTTGCGTTCCGAACCGGTTCAGGACCAATATTTGGTGGCGGAACGGTTCCAAGAACTAAAACGTTGGCCTGCCTGAACCGTTCAGAGCTAAACCTTTTGTGCTGCCCAGTAGCTCAGTTCGTTAGGCAGTGCACTGGAAAGCACGCATATGCCTTAATGGCGCGGTGAGTCGGTGGTTCGAATCCCACCACCGACGTATTTCCCGCATGTCTACCCCCCATCTTCACCTGTTTCCACTAACCTTAATAAATAAAGCTTGGAAAAAAAACAGCCTGAATGGGCTGGAAAAAATAACGTTGGCTGTGTCCGAAATCATTCCCTATCCCCTACTCCCTACCCCCCATATAGTGAACTCACTTATAGTGCACTCAACAGCAACGGCCGAGATTTCGGACACTAGTATTGGCGCCGTCAAAGTTATTATAAAATATAATTATAAAAAAATAATTATAAAATTCTACAATCATCACAGAAAGTCAAAAGTACTTTTTATAACTATTTGCTGTTGTCGGTCGCTATTTACTCCCGCCGCGGCATTTTTTTAAAGTTTAGGTCATTTTTAAAACGTCTCGCAGTGCATTATGGGTTATATTGCTCCGTCTAGGGTACATCCGATGTTCACTACATTTCGCGGTGCACTGTGGGATACTTTCAGTGCCCTATATAGGGTACATGGGGAATTCGGACACCCCTACAAGATGGCGTGCGCCCCATATAGTGCACTACAAGGGGGTTAGGGGGCGATTTCGGACACAGCCGTTGTTTTCAAGCCCCGCCTCCATCACAGCTTACCGATCTCGTAGAGACAGACATGTTGTATCTCCCTCTGGTCGGATGCCAGGTCGAGAGCGTCGTGGAACGACACCAGAGCACTGTTGATGTGACACTGCACACAGACAGGACAGAGGGTCAGACTTTCAACTTACACTGCTACTGTCAAAGCAGGGCTATGAACCGGTTCAAGGAACCAAAACGAAAACCGGGATCTTTTGGCAATTTCCACGGAACAGAAACGAAACCGGAAACGTTATTATTTTTTATGTTCCCGAACAGGAACACTTATTTTAAAATAATGGTAAGCGGTTAATACCGGTTTTATTTTGTTCCTCAAAGGAGTGCACTTCAAAAATCAAACAAGAGCATTTATAAAATCTACGATGCAGCAGTGAAGTAGGAATCAAGTAATCGTCGCCAGACTCTCTGCAGCGTGTTGTTGTGGGTTCGCCCCTACAGGCAACGAGACCTCGGCTACGAGCGGGCAGCAGCGGGTCTCTGTAGCGAGTCGTTGTGGGTTCGCCCCGACATATATTATATAGCATTAAACAGCTGACAGGAACGAAATTAACCGTTCCAGGAACAATATTTTTTTGTTCTAACCGGTTCAGGAACTTCAATTAGTGGAACTCATAACCGGAAACGTTATAATTCTGTTTCTGTTCGGAACGAACCGATTACAGAGAGCCGCTGGTAGCGCTCTACAGCCGAGGTCTCGTTGCGTGTCGGGCCGAACCCACAAGAGAGTCCTGCAATGATTCCTACTTCACTGCTGCATCATAGATTTTATAAATACTATTGTTTTATTTCTGAAGTTATCCCCAAGTGCACTCCTTTGGGGAACAAAAAAAAACGGTAACCAGTTACCATTATTTTAAATAAGTGTTCCTGTTCCGGAACATAAAAAATAATAACGTTTCCGGTTTCGTTTCTGTTCCCTGGAACATACTAAAAGTTCCCGGTTTTCGTTTTTGTTCCTTGAACCGGTTCAAAGCTCTGGTTAGAACAGTGAACTTGTGGATGGACAGGAGCACCTCTAGACGTTGGACTCGTCCTCTGAAGAAGATGAAGAGAGAGGAGTTGGGGTAGACCAGAGACTTCCTCTGGAGGATGGTCTTGGCCTCCTGCAGACCGGCCTTGGTGTCGCCGCCGTCCAGGGCGAAGAACGGCAGCACTACCGTGTGGTACCACAGCAGAGCCAGCCTGGGGTAACAAAGTACAAATACTTTAAGTACTTAAGTAGAAGTTCCAGCACATGGTCCACTACGATGACTTTACACAGACAGCTATACAGACACTGGAAGTGTGTTTCAGCCACTTGGGTCCACTACGGTGACTTTACACAGACACTGAAAGTGTGTTTCAGCCACTTGGGTCCACTACGATGACTTTACACAGACAGCTATACAGACACAGGAAGTGTGTTTCAGCCACTTGGGTCCACTACGATGACTTTACACAGACAGCTATACAGACACTGGAAGTGTGTTTCAGCCACTTGGGTCCACTACGATGCCTTTACACAGACAGCTATACAGACACAGGAAGTGTGTTTCAGCCACTTGGGTCCACTACGATGACTTTACACAGACAGCTATACAGACACTGGAAGTGTGTTTCAGCCACTTGGGTCCACTACGATGACTTTACACAAGACAGCAAGCTAGCTAGCTATGCCTAGCTAGCTAGCTATGCCTAGCTAGCTAGCTAGCTGTGGAACAAAATGTCCGCCTCCTGTGCGTCTGAACCTGTCTGTAGCTCAGTGTGTTGATCTGACCTGAGTAGAGGGTTGTTGACCTGCAGCAGGTCCACGGCGGTGGAGCTGAGACTCCGCCTCTTTCCATTCTTCCCGTGGCGCTCTCGGATGGCGCGCAG
>OMKY01231102.1:0-28585 GCA_900302395.1 Bregmaceros cantori | reverse complement strand
AACCCATAATGCATTGCGATACCCATTACACTAATTAAAACGTAGAAGAAGACGACGCGCGCGCTCCAAAACAAAAACAATGGAGAACGGCGTCAGGACGCAGCAGCAACCGACGGCGGCAAATAATTATAAATGTGAGTATAATTGATTTTCTGTGATAAAGTATACATTTATTATTAAAAAAAGCATGCGAATGCTACGGCCAATGCCGACAGGCAATGACGTCACTATGCTACAGCAGTGACGTAAGTTAACAGTGCCGATTCTAGTGTCCGAAATCTCGTCGCTGAGATTGAGTGGACTATATAGTCAGTGCCCTATCTAGGGGCTAGGGGTTAGGGGTTAGGGAGCGATTTCGGACACAGCCATGGTTTAGGCAACCCATTACCAACTATGTGACTAAGAGGGTGCGGACTTTACCATCTGTTTATACAGTCATCGTCACACCATGACGCTCGAATGCCGGCGACCTCGGAACATTTACGTGTTTGTTTTTTTTCAAGGGATCAGTCAGTGTACAGTGCATGATGGGGTGTGTGTCTGGAGTACGAGAGTCAGTGTACAGTGCATGATGGGGTGTGTGTCTGGAGTACGAGAAGTGTGCAAGTTTGTAACAGTAGCAAACTTTGAGGTGTGTGCTGGCCACTGGGGCGTGGTGAACGTTCCACAGGCAAACATGTCGCTTTCGCTCTCTTTCTCTCTATCTCGCGCTATCTCTCTCTTGCACTCTCCTTTTTTTCCTCACAACACCCTCTCTTTACCTTTCACTTCCACTCATATTACATGGATAAAACGTCATTTTCCAGATACTGGATATAATGCTATACTTGCCCTCTGCAAATGCGGTGTGTGTGTGTGTGTCTGTGCGTAAAAACCTGCGTAAAAAAAATGTGTTGGGTGCCAATGACCACTCGACTCTTACCATACACGCCCACACACACGAACACTCACACACACACGTTGTGCGCTCTTCTGGATGGCAATCGATCAAACCATATTGTGGCATTTTATGACATAGAATGTGTGTTCAATTCTATTTATATTAATGATTTAAATGTGTAGCTTGATTGGAAATGAGAAGTCAATATCACTGGTTCGCTGCTGCGTAGCCCTGCCGGGCTTTAGCCAGGTAGTGAAAGGTAGATAGAGTAGGTGTGAGAAAAGAGAGGGGCTGCAAGAGATAAAAAGAGAGAGAGAGAGAGAGAGAGAGAGAGAGAGAGAGAGAGACGGGTGGATTGGGGGTAGATTGGACGCATAAATGCATGAGATGCGAACAAGCGACGTGTCTGAATGCGGGCAGTGAGTCAGGTACCACTGAGCATCTGACTTCCACCCACACATGCACACAGACACATTCGGAGACACTGCTGTCAGTTGCGCAGGGGATAGTATAGCCAGTTGTTAAAGCCAGTAATATGAGTGGAAGTGAAAGGTAAAGAGATGGTGGTTTGAGGAAAAAAACAGAGAGTGCAGGAGAGGGAACCCGTGTGAGATTGAGAGAGGGAACTGACAAGAACTTCCAAATTGGTTTTAGGAATAACTTGCTGCTGCATGTAGCTGATTGATAGAATTATATGGATACAGTATTCCCTTTCTTCTCTTAGATTCTTTGTGAAATAACTTTGGGTTTCTTAAAAGACACTGTATAAATATACATTATTATTATTATTATTATTATTATTATTATTATTATTATTATTATTAATAATAATAATAATAATAATAATAATAATAATAATAATAATAATAATAATTAATTAGCCGAAATTAGCAAATGCAGTGAGGGGAAGCGAACTCACGACAGCTGCCCACGCTGTAAACACAAGCCACAGACACAAGACTGTATGTGTGCTGGATGCAGCAGTCTAACCGACTGTGTCACAGAGCCAGCACAAGATTGGTTGTATTTGGTTTTATCTAGTATCAAAGGACGACAAAAGTAGCGGGATATAGCAAACACATTTTCAGTCAGTTTTCATCATCCCTTATGCTGAAATAGAGCTGTGCAAAAAATTGATTTGAAATCGAAATCGGATTCGATTGTTCAGAGGATTTTTGAAAAAGTGAAATCGTCAAATCGGATTTCCTTTTTAACACATTGATAATAATGATTTTGCTGGTCTGTTTTCAAGATATATGGGTGAATAAAAATGTGTATAAATTGATAATTGTATTCATCCTGAGGCAAAGGATGAGGTGTCTCTATTTAATTCCAAAACTTGACACCATTCACAAAGTTTGAAATATGAAACTTCTAGTTTTTATATATTTTGTCTTTTAGAAATTGGAAGCAAATCAAAAATCGAGATTTCAAAGACACAAATCTGGATTTTATTTTTTGGCAAAATCGTACAGCCCTATGCTGAAACAAAGATCATTCTGAGGAAAAAAGTTAAATATAGACGCCTCTTGAATCATGGTTCTAACTCTTCTTCTCCCACTGTTTTTGCTATCTGCGGTGACTCATTTTGTTGTTTAAAATAAGGAAAAACATTGAGAGTAATCCATGCACACTCAAGGGAGAAAGATCATGAGTGTGTGTGGGATGATACACGATAAAATGGTGCCCCACGGTTTCTAAACCCAGCATTATTATCGTGTTACCACCGTTACTTAAAAAATGTACCAAATCTACCTATAGCAGATAGCGGGCGTAGATTATCGTCATCCCACTAGATTATTACAGTTAGTGTCACCCACCCGACAACCTATGATGTAGGGCTGCAACAATTAGTCGATTGATCAATGACTAATCGATTATGAAATTAATCGACGGCTAATGCAATAATCGATTAATCGCCAAGGACTTGAATCATTGTTATTGTCAGCAGTTTTTTGGCTAACACCACCACCTATTGACACACAAAATCACTTGATAATTTCTGAAAATCCATAATATGGTTAAAATTACATTATTGATAAAAATATGAATATGAAGAAAACCATCAAAATATTAGCATACAATTTGCAATGAGTTTGCGTTAATTGATTCTTGTACATTTGTTTGCCAACATGAACCAAAATTGAAAACTTTTAAATTTGACAAGATTAATTCCTCTTTCGCTGTTAATAGTTTGGGGATTTTCTTTAAAGTAAAATTAATCGCCTAATCGTTTCAATAATCGGCAACTAATCAATGATTTAAATAATCGTTAGTTGCAGCCCTATTATTATGGTATGTCATTGACGTGCCTTCGTCGTCTTTACAGCCAAAAGTGTGCATGCGTAGTTCACACTTTACACATCCACTGTCTCGTTCATTAGTCTATGGTTTTCTTCCGTATAATCTACAAAGAACGTCATTGGGAATAACAGACAATGGACTATGAAGAACTAGGCCCAGCTCGACGAGCCATTCATGATACAGGAATTCTGTGACGTTGCATGAAGTGGCACATCACTTTGTGACATAATTGGGTGTCGGGTGGGTAACACTCACTGTAATAAACTAGTGATCTATGCGGCACAGTCACCTTCTATAGGTTGATATTTAACTTGAAGTAACTTATCGGGGGCGTTGGTTACCGCAGTTTACCATTTTATCGTGTACCATCCCAATACTAGTCATAAGAAGAATCATGTCAGCTTCTCGACTGGAGCCCAATTTCTGTCCAACTCAAACTATGCTGACTACTACTAGCTGCCGACAACAGTTCACAAAAACCCCTTGCAAAACCTTAGTAAAGTTAGGTAGGTCCATTTACAGCGAATCAATGAGACAAGTCATATACTTTGTATGTGACAGCCTCAAATGACGGGTCTACTGCCGTAAAACAGAATATTGCTAGGCAAACAACTCCTTGTGTCAAAACAAGTTAATCAAAGCCAAAATCAACAATGCGTACAAACTATCATTAGTCATTTATGGCCTTGAATGCTTAAACTGGACCACAAAGTTGTCTAATGTGTAATACAACGAAAACATTCCGGAGCCACAAAAAAGAATGGCGCGGCGGGAGTAAATAGCGACCGACTGCAGCGAACAGTTCTAAATGTAAGTACTTCTGACTTTTTGTGATGATTGTTGAATTTTATCATTTATATTTTTCATAATTATATTTTATAATCATTTTGACAGCGCCGACTCTAGTGTTTGAAATCTCGGCCGTTGCTGTTGAGTGCACTATAAGTGAGTGCACTATATGGGGAGTAGGGGATAGGGAACGATTTCGATACTGTTTTCAATACTGTTTTAAGTACACAATCCAAGCCAACATTTTTAAATAAAACATTCAAATGTTATTCTGTGAAGTTTGTTCTGACAACTCTACTTTGTCGACAACTATGTTCTCACTCGTTCCACCTGGGCCTCCCCACAGGAACTTCTAATCAGCCATAGTGGGACATTCTTTGGCATCCCTCCAGAGAATGTCCCAGAATCCTATTACATCACTTATAAAACTGTCTGAACGGCTTCCTAGGGCCATGTGTGTGTCATACATTAGAGGGTGAATGACGTTTTTAACCATTGGCCTTCATTTCTAGGGGTCTGTTCTGTAATACTTTTATCATTATTATTATTATTATTATTATTATTATTATTAATTGCTGTTATGGTGAATGCAAGTAAATCGTATTTCTATTTGTGCAAAAATAATTTAATACAAATATAATACAACTGTAATATGTACATATAGTGTTCATGAATGAAAGATTAATATAATGATATTTAGGGGTGCGTTTGGAATAATTCTTTCTAAAGCCTGATCTGCCCTAGACCTTTATTACCTCTGGTAATACGAAATCATTGTGGAGAATGTGTGAGCGTTTAGTCTCGTGCGTGCCATGTCCGTGATTTGCTAAGTCATAATTCTGCTGCGAATTACGTGTTTAGACGAAACACAGACGTTTTCGTGATAATTCAAGTCCCGTGTGAATGTTCACGTGTTTCCAGATTTGGGGCGGCGATTTCCAGCCCAGAAATTCTCCAAAAAACGCCTGTACGCACTACATCTGGAACTACTGAAACTACCATTCTATTTATGTCAGTTTTATATTTTGTACACAACAGTAGTGAAGTACACTTTGCTTATCCTGTCCGAATGTGCCATGAAAAATCACAGAGGTCCGGTGGTGATTGCGAATTACCAAGGGTCCATAGGTAATGAAAGTCAAGCTTTAGAGCTGTCCGTATCCAATCCTTTGGTCGGAGCTGATTCTATTTGTTTTTTTTTTTCAAACGATCGGTATCCATGTTTTTTGACTGATTAGGATACGCTGTTCAGGAGCATCGCGCTTATCACGTCAGTTAAACTTTGACTTTACATGAGAGTGCAAGTTTCCTTGCACTCTTGCCAGCCTAACCACTGAGCCAAGATGGCTCAGTGGTTAGGCTGGCAGCGCAGTCAAGCTGCTCTGTTAGCCACAACGTTATCTCTTTCTCTCGCTCTCTCCCACCTGGAATGTCTCCCACATATATGGTGAACGATACATATGCCATGTGTGTTTAATCTTTAAAATAAAAAATGAATAAATAAATCAGACTTAGAAGTACAAATGTACAATCTTTCAATTGCACATACTGTAGATGCTCTTGTGTGAGACAGAAAAAAATACACGTTGAAAAGTTTAATCAGTATTCAGAAATCAATATGAATAACTAATTATTTCTTTATCAAATTGTTGGGCAGCTGAATTGATATCACAATCATACTCATTTCCGGCATATACTAGTGTCAATCACTCTCCCATTTCACTTTAGGATGATGTGGAGTTCATCTGATCATTTTGATTGGCACCCTTGCTCTTCTCTCCTGGTTTGTGTTTACAGTTTCTTGCACACACACCCCCTCTCACCCTTTGCTTGCTTGCTTTTTTCCCCTAATTTTTCATCTCATTTCTTTCTCTTCTGCCCTTAGTGAAAATATGCATTGAAATGTCAAACACATTTTGCTGTTGGGCTATTTGGAATGTAATGACTTAGAAATGGTTACTGATGTAATGCCACATGCACCCGCCTCTTTTCTCCCAGTAGCTGACAAGCAGACCCTTGATCACATTTAACAATAATTGTGTTTATAATCAATATCTAACCACTCTCCTGCTCTCAGGGCGATGATGGACTGCATTATTCACTTGAAGTCTGATGTGAGTGCGCTGCTTTGCAAAGCAGTAAAGGCCCCCTGCTTGTTTCAGAGCAGCGACATGAACAAGCTACAATGTTGGAAAAAGTGAGGATGTAGACCCGTTCAACAAGTCGCTACTTCGGCAGTGCCGTATTTCAAGTCAGTTCGACATTTCCAAATTGTTACCGTCCGTGTGGCAAGTAAAACGTGTCGAAAGCTTTGGAGAAACTCAAACTCAAACTTTATTTATTGGTATAGCACTTTTCATGCAGAACAACACAAAGTGCTTTACAAAAACAGAACATCGAACAGAACAACCCAGACAAACTGGCACACACTCAACCATGGACACACACACAGACACACACGCAAACAAATACAGTGGGCTGATGTACCGATGACGGTAACATCCTAGTTATAAGCTATCAAAGAGATGTGTCTTGAGCTTTTTTTAAAAACATCGACAGTCTCCACGGCCCTGAGGGCCTCCGGAAGACCGTTCCATAGTCGAATATACTAGGCTATACTAGAAATATCAAGATGGGTCATGTTTACATTACCAAATGTTCCGCCTTTTACTGATTCATGTGAAGAGTGTGCCGCGGTGTGTTCATCCTATTAAGTCTGCATATCTTTTTACAGGTAGAACGGCTTGAGGGAGAGTTATTCTCCTTCCAGACCACTCTGGAGCAAGTCGGATCGGACTGGATCATACTGGAGCGAGCCAGATCAGACTGGACCATTCTGGAAGAAGCCAGACCGGACCAGACCCGGGGATCGAGGTCTTGAACAGTGGATTTCGGCCCCTAGAAAGGTACAAGCGTTGTGTTGAAATAATTGTTTCTTACCTTAATCGCTGTTAAGGCTTGAATGGAATGGAATAGATTCACAAAAGTATTGGTTGATGAAAAATATTCCCTAAAATGTGAGTTGTACCATGCATTTAATTAGGGACACATGTCCATTAATTACCTGCACTGGGGCTGCGCCACGGAAGCAGGTTATGTTTTTGGTCGCGTTGGTTTGTTTGTCTGTCTGTGTCTGTCACCAGGATAACTGATAAGTTTGTGCTGGGATCTGGACGAAATTTTGTAGAGTTTGTTGGAACTGACAAATGGAAGAATTGATAAAATTTTGGTGCATTTCTGTAAGTCTATAAGTAACATAACAAACATAATCGTTTTCTTCAAGGGCCCCCACTCCCGTCAGGGATTGTGCGCAGTGAACAACCCAAAGCCAGCCTGATAACAACAACACTGGGTGTGACTCGCAACATTAAACCAGGTCGTTCCGACCATATGTAGATTGTTGCAGAGCGTGCGACTCGGCCGCGCTCCAAGCTGGCCGCCAGCCCAGCTATCGGTCTATACGCCTATAGACTGTTCCCTCGCAACCGAGGGGGGAATTGGCTTCATGTCATTGTCCTTCTTCTTATTATTAGTAGTATTGTTATATAGTTATTATTGTTATTATTTGTATTATTATTTTGTTATTATTATTATTATTACTATTAGCATTTTAATTACTATCCAATAATACAAATATTTGAGCTATAATTCTTTGATTCTATTTCTATCTGGAAATGTCAAAAAATCATTGGGCAATGCAGAGAAAACTCAACAATAACGATCATTCAATTCGTTGGTGATTATAGATGACGACAAATCGCTCCGCCCCCGTTGAAACAATTAGCAATAAAAGGGTTTCGATTGTTAATGTGTTTTTCATGTGTCTCTATCTGCAGTGAAGGGATCGAGAGTGGATGGAAGGAGATGATTTTAACACAGAGGCTGTGATGAACATCTGCGGTGAGTCATGTCTGTGTCTGCTCCATTAATGATCAGGGCTGCACATCTATTGAATATTCAAGTGATTTAAGTATTCTACGAGGCCTGGCTTGCGCATATCTTCATCATTATTGAACAATAATATCATTTTCAAAAATATAATTTTCAAAGTATGAAATTCTATTTTACACTAATTCCCCGTCATCCTTCAACGGCACAAGAAATTTCCACTCATTTAAATGATTTAGGAAATACTCTGTACAATTTATATGTAAAACATAGCATCCTATAATTCAAAGAATAGTTCAATACTTTTCTTTTGTTAGATCTCATGGCTTTAATGGAATAGCAATGATTCACAAATTCCCAACAATCGTTGAAAATTTTAACTGCAGCAAATGCCGAAGACAGTGAAACAGATTTCAAGGTGGATAGTCATCGTATCATTGTCGTATTGTTGCCAGTGCGCACGGAGGCGAGGTGAGAACGCCTTTGTTTACGTGTGGATCACAGCCACATGGCCAGAAAACGGTGGGGCTGTGGAGTGTGGGTGGGGTGTGGGTGGGGTGTCACATATGCACCTCAAACGAAAACAGAAAGCCAACCGGCCCGCTTCGCATACCACATAGATCCAACTCACGGAGGAAGAAGAGCATTCATTGAACAACAACTCCATGGCGAACCTACGACTGCATACTAAAAAAAAAAATCACACGCTGAACATCGCTGCTGAAGCTCTCTGGAAGTTGTTAGCGCGTTTCATCAGCATACGAGCACCGAGCCGTTCTCCTGCGTCCGGCGAGCAAAGCAGGGCTCTGCCGAGCTCTCCGTGGAGCACAGCACACAGACACACACAGCGGGCCAAACCTCTCCAAAAATCACCTTGCAAATTATTCTTCAGGCATTCATGACAATGGTATGTGAGAAGAGAACAAAACTCAGGTCGTTTTACAATTTGCTCGCTCTCTTTATACCGCTATTCACAGTCGCCCCCTAGTGCTATTGCACTGTCCGAACTGAGAGAGGAAGGGAGAATGTTTGGTGTCTTGAGTGTTCACAACAGGAAAGTCCTTTTGTGAGGAAAGGTGTTCACACCCGAGAGCAGAGGGGCGCGTTCTCACTGCATTTTACATTTAAAATGAATGAATATGTGAATATGCACTGCTCCAATACCACTCCGATATTGGAAAGGAGCCGATGAAACCCCGCTCACTATGTAACTGCTTGATGAATCTGTCATTTTCAGTCACTTTCCTTTAATTACGTTCCCATCTATATTTGGCTATGCAGGCCTGCACCGTACGTTTCGTGATGCATCCCTTTTTTGGCATTCCGTAGATGTTCCCCGCAATGAGTCATGTGGGAGGTTTTTTTTGCTCAACCGTACCAAACCTATGTGTAACACGATTACTGCCCCAACCTGAAATATAACCCTGAGTTGAGTGTAGAGATAGATCTAATATATTTTATACTTGGTGACATTTGTTCCTGTTCTTTGGAGGCTTTCGTTTCACAGGAAGGGTAATCATTTTACAATTTTGCCTGCATTAGGGAATGTTGAGCAGTCATTGGCTGTGTCCGAAATCGCTCCCTAACCCCTAGCCCCTAGCCCCTAGATAGGGCACTGACTATATAGTCCACTCAAGCTCAGCGACGAGATTTCGGACACTAGAATCGGCACTGTTAACTTACGTCACCGCTGTCGCATAGTGACGTCATTGCCTGTCGGCATTAACCGTAGCATTCACATGCTTTTTTCATAATAAATGTATACTTTATCACAGAAATTATCAGAAATACTCAGATTATACTCAGATTATACTCACATTTATAATTATTTGCCGTCCTCATCGTCTTCTTCTACGTTTTAATTAGTGTAATGCGTCTCACAATGCATTATGGGTTATATTTCTCCGTTTAGTGTACATCCGATGCTCACTACTTTTCGCGGTGCATTGTGGGATACTTTCAGTGCCCTATATGGGGCACATGGAGAATTCGGACACCCCTACAAAATGGCGTGCGCCCCATATAGTGCCCTATATGGGGGTTAGGGGGCGATTTCGGACACAGTTTTCGTCCCGCCTATAGGAATTATTTAACACCTGCATCTACTGCCTGTTGCCGCCTATCGTGAGCGCCAAGGTAAGCGCTGCCAAAAGATTAGATTGCAACCACTCTACAGCAAGTGTGTCAAAAGAGAAAATCTACTGCTTCTGCGTCGTCGTGTTGTGAAAATTCGAATGACGTCTGTAAGCAAAAAAATAATAATCCAAAGAGCTCGCCCCTGTCTCATATTCTCGCAAACCGAACTGCAAAAAAATGTAAAATACTTCTAGTCTGACTAAAAACACAAGCTCAACATACAAAATTGTAATAATATAGGACATGTCTTTCAGTTGCATTTTTTCTTAATAGCTTCTTCACTTTGTTTACAGAAATGCACCCCTGTAGTCTCTCTCAGAGTCACAAAATTTCATAAAGTCACACGTTTAGATGAGACGCATTAGTGCATTAGTTCTGGCCGTTCCTTTGCAGGGCTTGAAAACAAAATTATTTTTAAAACGTTCCGTTCCGAACGGTTCAGACAGGCATATGTTTAACGTTTTCGTTCTCGGAACTGTTCCGCCACCAAAATATCGGTCCTGAACCGGTTCGGAACGCAAACATTTTGTTTGTTCTTAGAGTTGCTTATATTGTGCAATCTTAAGTTTAGATATCGTCTATACAGAATATATTTGGTTCAGTTCAGTGCAACTGCATTAACGTTTAAAATGCCATTACATTCACTTCCTCGTCTTTCCACAAGATAGAGCCCCAGATGGATGGGGCTTGATGACTGACAGTGAAAGTGGATGGAAATAGTCTCCCAGACATAGGATATGTTAAAATATAAAGAGAGAGAGAGAAAAAAAAAACACGTTTTCAACCGTTTTTGTGAATTTCATAACATTCCGTTTCTGTTCCAGAACAGTTGAAGAAATCTTTTTTCGTTTCTGTTTCCGCTCCTCATAAAATTCTGTAAAATTCTGTTCGTTTTCGGTTTTCGCTCTAGTTCTTTGAACCGATTCGGAGACCCGTTCCTTTGATGAACCTTGATGATTGGATCAATGTCTGCCGTTAATTTGTGATGCTGTGATTTCCATCGCGTTTGGTGGTGTAGTTGATGGACACGCATATGCCATGGGTTTTGGTATGTCACATTCACGGGAGCCACTCCACAACCAAGGAACAAACTCAAATTTAATGTATTTATATAGCAACTTCCATGCAGAGCGACACAAAGTGCTTTACAAGGTCAAAAAAAAGAATGGTATAAAATGAATAAACGTTAAAAGCCAGGACAAAGAAATGTGTTTTGCGCTTCTTTTTAAAAAAAATATCAACAGTCTACGAGACCGTGAAAGCCTCCGGCAGACAATTCCGCAGTCAAGGAGTGACTTCAAGATATGGGGCGGCCGATGTGGTAGAAGCAGATCAGTTAAACATGAAGGGCTGAGTTTGTTAACACATTTTCTGACTAATAGAAGTATTTTAAAATCAATTCTGAAACGGACGGGAGCCAGTGCAGTGACTATAATATCGCGGTGAAGTGTTCCCGCCCTCTGGACACAAGCAGCTGAAGTTTTGTAAGAGTTGTAGATTACTAATGGTCTTAAATGGAGATCTGGTGATTCTTCCAGCACATGCTAAAATTGTGGCAGTTCAGCTTCTTCAATGGTGACGATTTGTGTGTGTGTGTGTGTGCAGATGATCTGATGGCTGACCAGCGGATGGACATAACGTCTACCATGACGGACTTCATATCGTCCGGGTCCACGGACTTGATCTCCACCTCCACAGGGGGATCGGGACTGGACTACAACCGCAAACGAAAGGGCAGCACCACCGACTACCAGTGAGTGTTTTTAAATTCAAAATCAGAATAAAATTAATTCAATCTGTGTGAATTGTTTTTAATGCCAAAGGGTTTACATTTGCTTGGCATACCTGAGTTCAATAGAAGCCTCCAGTACATGCATAAATAAAGCTAATACTATGTCCCAAGCCTTATCTTAGAACATATCATAGCCCTAGCCCTTGGTTTTGTGCATTCCCATAAAAATGTTTATTCAATATTCAGACAAATATTCAATCCAGAAAAAATACAAACATGATTGTTGGTGCTTAATTTCCGACTTCCCAACCACTCCCCAATCACTTTTCGTTCCACCTAATGGAGCTACCCGCTGCAATGTTGCAGCGTGCAGACCCAGATGAACTCACACAGGATGTGCAGTTCTTTGTGCATGGCACGCGACTAGAGCAATCATTTGATCTGGATTCAGCGGGAAAGGTGTCAAAAATAGTGTCAATCAGATGAAGTTATCAAATCACAGCGCGTGACAAGTGGCTTGGAGGACCCGTCTTGACGGGGCGTGGATTGGACAGCCCGAATTTGGCTGACAATCTGATTTGTCTGCATGGATGGTCCAGACGCACCGAACCGTCGCAAGTGATGCGTGGACGATTTGCTGGTTCTGGCTTGCCGAGCTAGCAATTCTTGGCTGTGTCGACCGGAAGAAATGTGTCACTTTTTCTGCTCAGCAACCTGGGAATAAATAAAATAACTTATTTACAATAAATTTAAGCAATTGTATTTGACACATTGGCAAAATAGAACAATCTCACCCACTTGTCGGTTGCAGGTTAAAAACTGTGGACAGCCCTGCTGTAGGCTATAATGCCCATGGAGGTTTTAGGATATTATTTCTTATAGAATAAAGTGACACTAATTCTCTTTCTGTGTTCCCTTTTTCCACCCTCTCCAGGATCGATGGATTCTCCTTTGAGTAAGTTTACCTGCTCACTTCATTTGCTGTTGTGTTTATTAATAATTAACTGCAAATGACATGTATTCAGCTATGTGTGCATGTTTCGCTGTGTGTGTGTGCATGTATATATTACTTTAATCACCAATGAAACCGTCATTTTTACAGTCAATTATATTCATGAATAACTGCGCCATTCCACAACTTGTAACATTATTAATATTGCAAAGCTTACTTATTATCTTCATCCTATTGTTCGTGTTGCTCTGTGGCCTAATAGTGCTCGGAATCTAAGAGAACGTGGGGTGAGGGAAGAATTGGGAGCAACCTTTATTAAACGCAAGCCAAAGAACAACCAAACAATGAAACATAATTAATCATATTGCTCTGTGTTTCTGTTCTCAGTGACATGGATCCTGACAAGGACAAGATGGGCGGGTAAGGAACATTTAACGTCATTCTGTGCGTGCCTGCTCGTGATTTTGGTGCATATACTTTTGTCGTTGTTTTTTTTTTGATAGGCTTAGGTTGAAACTGGGTGAGAGAAGGAGGAAGTAGACCTGCAGCAAATGTCTTTTTTTAAGTTATTTTTTCCGACGTCAGCACTGTTTTTTCCATCTTTATTGGATAGGATTAGCCGGAAACTGGGTTGAAGAGATCGGGGGTAGACATTGCAGACAAGCCGACGAGCGTACTCGAACTCGCGACGCTGCGGACGCTGCGGTAGACGCAGCACCACTAACATGAATGGGGTCGCGTTAGGTGCGGTGTCCATAGCGGACCCCTGAGGGGGTGGGGGGGCAGTGAACCCATGGCGCTGTGCGTGCCGTACATATGCTGCACTATGCTCTGTCCATCCGACTGAGCCCACACGTACCGGGTAATTTAAACACAGGCTATGAAGCTTTGGAAACTTTAATAGTCCCCGGGCTTACATCAAATGCTCCCTAACAGGTTGATCCAAATTATAATAGCATAGTTGGCTGGAAGCCAATACAAACATTGGTGATGGCATGTCGATGGATGAAGTTCGTGTGTACAGGACCGACAAGACTATCTCAGCCGGAGAAGGTCGGTGATGTTTAGTTAAGTGTTGGTGATGCTATGCACGTGCAACGGACGTTCAACGGATGGGCGCATCGCCTAAGGGTCTTGCTGGATTGATCAGATGTTTCCGTGTCTGTGTTTACAACGCAAATACTTGATACCATTTTATATGGAGACATTTTCTTTTGCACATTTGACAGAGGATGTTGGTTTAGCAAGGTATCTTCTAAGACATGGAAAAATTGTCAAGCTTTGATTTAGAGATTGGTTTTTCGAATTAGGAATGAAATTGTGACATTAGAGTATGCCAAAAGGAGTACAGACTGCCAAACGGACGAGCGGCCAGGTCTCCTCCCGGTTGTTTTACAGGAAGCAAGAACTGCAAGTTGTCCATTTCTGCAATTGTCTGTTCCTTGTCTACATTTCAATGGAGATGTGCATCGTTCAACAGCACAAAATTGATGCAATCTGTCAGAATTGACGGCATCCCCGCAACGCTCAGACACACACACACGTCCGTGATTGGGCATATATTTTTACTGCCGTCTATGAATCTGCGGCCGTCTTCATCCGAATTATTAATTGTGATTCCGATTCTGCGCTTGCTCAATCCCAATACAAATTCAACATTTATGTTTGATGTCATGTGTGTGGCTGCCACTCCCTACAGTAAACACTGTATTCGCCTCTTGTTTGCCACCAGCACTGGCGAATAAATTATATACATATTTATATTCTTGTGTTAATTCAATGTTTAACTCCCAAGCTCGGTAGTGAGGACCTCGCTACTCGCTGTGATGTTGTATGTAATATACATAGTCCGTGCTGCAGCATGACATCCGTTGTTTCATGTAAAGGATAACAATCATGTTTTTTTATGTTTTTCATATTTTATTTTGGGGGGCAATGGCCATTTTTATTGATTGGATTAGTGATTCGATGTCGCGACACCTGCGTGTGCTGTGAGACTAAGCCATAAGCACAAGAGTGTATGGGGCTGGGAAAAGTGGTCTAACCGACTGCGCCACAGAGCCAGCTCCATAACATTCAGACGTTGTTGTAAAATCGTGCTGCCCAGTAGCTCAGTTGGTTAGGCAGAGCGCTGGAAAGCACACATATGCCTCAATGGCGCGGTGAGTCGGTGGTTCGAATCTTGCCACCGACGTATTTCCCCCATTTCTGCCCCCCCATCTTCACCTGTTTCCGCTAACCCTAATAAATAAAGCTTGGAAAAAACAGCCTGTATAGGCTGGAAAAAACATAAAAAAAATTGTTGTTGTAGAAGTTGTTGTAAAATGAAAGCAATTGAAAATGTTAATCAGTATTCATACATGGAAGTTGATCATAATTGACTTGTTGATCCCTCTCAATCAAAATCAATTATTTTGCTGGCCACACCAACCCCTTCCCCAGTTTTTTAGTGGTAGTCTGCTGGCGGTACTGAGGTTCTGGCCGTCTTGCTCCAGGCGAGGGCCTGGTCTGTACTATCAACAAAACTCAGCGAGGAAACTAAGTCAGTAATGCCAACAGTTGGTGGCGGTGTTCTAGTTAAGACAAGAGTTTAAAGTATTGGCTGCAGGGCGTGCGTGTCTTGTGTGGGAAACGTTGGCGTGGAGTTTGTTCTCTCTGAATGAACCGCAAGAGAAATGTGTGAGGCCATCGAACGCGGCAGTGCACATCTTCGTCCGTACACGAGGAACATGTAACATTAATTATACGTATAGTGGTCATCTGAGAGGTTTATGAGAATTTACTTGAGGATCAGAATGAACTTTAATCCCCATATTACACATAGGCATACACAGTAGTATGTGTATGCCTATGGAATGTTGTGCCTATGGAATGTTGTGTATGCCTATGGAATGTTGGCTGAAAAATGGATGTGAAAAAAACGTGTTGTTCTTCCTTTATTTCATAAGCTTACTAGGTAATGGGTGGGGATTGATGGTTATTGAAAAGACTTTCCCAGCGTCAGACGATGTGGCAAACATCTACATATAAAACATAAAAATAGGCAGAGATGGCAAAAGTACTGGGATTTCTTACTTGAGAGAGTAAAATACATTTGTAAAAAAAAAACCAACTTGAGTAAGACTCAACAATACAGATCCAAATATCTACTCAAGTAAGGTAAAAAGTACAGGCTGAGAAATGTGCTCAAAAGGTATTTTTGAAAGTAAAAAGTACATGCTCTAAAATGTACTCAAAAGTATTTTTAAAAGTACTGTAGTCTCTGGCCACACCCAGAGACTAAATGACACACAACGTATTAACTGCTACTGTACTCAATGCATTACCGAGTACCGCCCCCTGACTCATTCACACTATACATGTAGTCATACCAGGTTGAGAAACGACGAAACAAAGTAACGACCCTGTTTTGGCAAAAGTAAGGAATAGAAGTACTGATTTTTTTGTTAAAAATCTACTGGGTAGAAGTAAAAAGTACTCAAAGAAAAAAGTATTTCTAAAAGTACAGATACTTGAAAATTCTACTCAAGTACAGTAGTTAAGTAGTTGTATGTCGTTACTTGCCATCTCTGAAAACAGGTTTTATTTAAGAAACAATGGCTGTGTCCGAAATCGGTCCCTATCCCCTACTCCCTAACCCCCATATAGTGCACTCACTTATAGTGCACTCAACAGCAACGGCCGAGATTTCAGACCCGAGTCGGCGCCGTTGAAAATTATTATGAATTATAATTACAAAAAATATAATTAGAAAATTCAAAAATCATCACAAAAAGTCAAAAGTACTTACATTTATACCTATTTGCCGTGGTCGGTCACTATTTACTCCGACCGCGCCATTTTTTTAAAGTTTAGGTCATTTTTAAAACGTCTCGCAATGCATTGTGGGTTATATCGCTTCGTCTAGGGTACATCCGATGCGCACTACCTTTTGCGGTGCATTGTGGGATACTTTCAGTGCACTATATAGGGCACATGAATTCGGACACCCCTACAAAATGGCGTGCGCCCCATATAGTGCACTATATGAGGGTTAGGGAGCGATTTCGGACACAGCCTTAGGCAAGATTCAAGATCTCTTTACTAGGTCCCAAGGGAAATCCGTCCTGGACAGCACAGGCCGCCACACCACACACGCACGACAAAAAGAGAGAAACAAAAAAAGTTCTCACAAACACCGCAGCGGCAACTGTGCAAACACTCCACAGACAACACAGCATACGTCCATGGCGTCTCACCCACTGGTACCGACATGCACACATGGGGAACATTCCATTCAAAAACGCATCTCCACTCTTGTTCAACAAGCGGGTGTTGAAATCGAGTCATTTCGTACGGCGCCTGCGTGATCCCCGATTGTTCCATTCGAGGTGTGCTGTGTGTGTGCTATCTTTAGCCAGCAGCTGATTCCAGTTGCGTAACACGCTTGATTCATTCAGTACTGGAGTCAAACTACACCACTCCGAGATGTTTATATACACTACACAGGGAGAGAAGGGAGAGGGGGGTTTGGGGGGTTGGCATGTACGTACCGTAATCTGATTACAGTAATTAGATACAAAAATGACCAACTGTAGTCCCGGCTTACTACATTAACTCCTTCCGCGCCAGCCATTTTACCACAAAAAAAAGTTTTTTTCTACAAATGATATCTGAACCAAACAATTTGTAATCTACAGAGCATGCTTGCTAGTGAAGAAGAATCTAATCTAGAATAGATTGGAATCTAGATTACAATTAGATTACAATGTGTCTGGATTGAGGTATTATAAGATTACAATCACTTACAATCAGAAAAAATACAATCCAGATTTTTTTTTTTTTATCAGTGACCCTACCCAATTTCAGACGACACAGTTAATCTTCGCCAATTACTTGAGTAATTGGCGTTGTATCCAATTTTCCCAGGGCATCAACTGCTGATGCCACCACCCTTTCAACATCGATGTGTTGGAGCACATACATTTCATCTCCTTCGATACAAAACATCAGATGGGCGAAATTGTTTACAAAAATAGATTATTATCGTATGATGTGTAATTGCTTTTAGTCAAACACCACTTTTCTGTGTGTGTCGGGCGGTGTGCATGTCTGTGCGTTTGCACGTCTGTGAGCATTTCTAATACGTATGCCCATGTGCGTCTGTTGTGTGTGTCTGTCTGTGCAACGCCGGGTGTCTTGTGGTACTAGTGACTCGTACTGTTTGTGTGACCTACTTTCACCGCGCCCCGCCCCCTCCTCATGCCCCAGTCTGCTGCGGTGTCTGGCTGCTTGCCAACCACCGCTGCTTGTGACCTTTGACCTCTGACACGCTGCAACTTCCTTCCCAAAGCTCAAACTTTTTTTTTTCTTTTCTTGAATAATAATTGACTTGGAATACTCTGCGTTCCAATCAGGTCTGGCAAAGATTTCGAGATAATAAGTTACGTATGCCGGTGGTTTGAGTGGGGGTTCCCTCCCTCACATATACAGTCTACACTCAATAGTAAATGCTAGTGTCAAACTGCCAACCATTTTCACAATATTCTTCTATTGTTTAAAGGCCCACAAATATTTTGCGCAAATAAGAGCTTCTTTTTGGGGGGCGCAAGTGCCGTTTTTCATTCTTTATTGAGAGAAATAGTGACGGGATTAAATCGGAAACTGGGATGAAGAGTCGGTGGGAGACATGAAAAGTAGGTTGCCCAATGCTGGTCATCTTGGTTGAATCGAATGTCCTGATTATTTGCAGACAAACTTGTCATCTTGAAATAACAAAGCTATAGTCTTACTATGGAACACCATCATAATAATTAATTTATACTTTTGAATTTTGCAATTTTCATTGCACTTTCCATTGTTTACATTCATTTAATTCATCAGTGGAGGGTGGGTAGGTAGTGTCGGCCAATTTTGTACTGAGAAAGTACAACGGATCGACATACGCATGTGTGCTAAACTGAACATTTGACTATGACAGTAATTGCCCGAACAGCCCGAACTGTATAAAATAAATAAATAAATTCACAGGGTCTGTATATAGAAATGTCATAAGGCTATTTCGGGGACATAACACTGCACAAAAATTGGCAGCTACAGACAGACATACAGATTTGTTCCCAGGTGGATGACAGCTGTACCCACGCATGTCGGGTAGAGATGTCAGGATCAGAATATTATCAGTGTCATGGAGAACCTAGAAAAAGCGAATCCAGTTTCCATGGTCTGGAAAGATCATGAGAAATGACAAACAGGATTTGTCATTGAAGACAGTTGGCGACTCCCAGTAAATCTGATGACTAAATGTTTTTCAACAGTCGCAAATTGTAGCGGTTGCATCTTCTTCTCCTTCAGCTTTTGCGCCCAGCACATATACAGTCTTGTGTCAATGGCTTGAGTTCACGACACATGCAGTGTTGTGGGTTCGCTTTCCCCTCACCGAGATCTGCTGCAGGTCTGCTTTCCCCACTCTCTCATCACCTGTTCCTCCCGTCACACTAACCATGTCAATGAAATGGGAAAATGGTGCTTGTGTCGGAAAAGTAACTTTAGTCCATTACTCTGTTCTTTCTCGTGTTGAACAACAAAATGAAAGCATCTGTCTGGCTGTCTTTCCTTCATTCTTTGTTAACTAACTATCCTTTCATGCCACCTTCACAAAATCTATATTCTGCCCAGACAACCTCAACTTTTTTTCAATCACTTTAATGAAATGTAACAGAGTTCATATTTTTAGCAAAAAGAAGATATGGATGCTTGAGACTTGGTGTAGGGATGAAATCCAGAATAATGAATGAATGAATGAATGAATGTATGGATGATTTAAATGTATTTAATGACAGACATTACTGAGCCATTGCTCACTTCAACATGTTACATAGCACAAGAGATGGCATTCATTACAAAATGTTACATGGATCGTGAAATGATGGATATACACAGGATTAACAGATTGCAAGATTACACCTGGCTGTCGGCGAATCCCCCTGGGGGGGCTCGTTGATTAGTGTTCAAATAAGGCGCATCGTATGCGCGGCTGGAACAGCTCCGTTCCCCTTAGTGGAGGGGGTTAAATAAACAGTTAATCCCAACTACTGATGTTCAATTGATGCAATTTAAACTTATGTAAGCAGATCATTTGGCTACTATATTTTACTTTTTGTGGGGTGTGTTTGGGTGAGGGGATTTCATTAATATAGATTAAGAGGGCAGTATCTGCAATCTTTTGCTCATAAATTACTAATGCCCTATGAACACGGTGTAACGTGTCCCATATTATAGTGATTTAATCGTTGAATGGAATATTGTTATGTTTTGTTTTTGTTGTGTCACATCCTGTCTTACCATCTCTATAACCTATAACCTCTGTGTTCTCCCGATCTTCTGTAGGGATCCACATGGGCGTATCAAGAATGCTCGGTAAGATAAATAACTTCAGTGTTTTAATTTTTTTTTCCATGCATGTTCTAATACCGAAAAATGTGAAATTCCATCTTCCAAAATAGTTCTTCGGAAATCATTAATTGAAACAATTAGGGCTGTGCCATTAATCCATCTTAGATTGAAATCAAAGTATTTTCTTGAGGGGATTAGGCAAAAAAGGGGAAATAATAAAATATGTCAATTGAAATAATTGCTGCACTGCGTTGTTAAGTAACCTAGTACTTTTTACAGGAGCCTTATGAATAATTTGGCTGCGTAGATAATACTAAGATCAGCAACACGAGTATATACTATAATATATAATATAAGAATGTGGCTGAATCGTCCTAAAGTAGGAACTGACTTGCACTGTACCCCATCCTATTGCCTAGCCGCGTTGATGCAGCCAATGAATCTAACAATGGTCAACCAAAATTGCTCATGACTGCTGTTTTGTTTTACAGGGAGGCCCACAGCCAAATCGAGAAGCGGCGTAGGGACAAGATGAACAGCTTCATCGACGAGCTGGCCTCGCTGGTGCCCACGTGCAACGCCATGTCCCGCAAGTTGGACAAACTGACCGTGCTGCGCATGGCCGTACAACACATGAAGACACTCAGAGGTGAGGAGCCAATCAACTTAACTCTTTAACCATTGAATTACGTGGGGACCTCTGGTAATTCGCAATTACCCCCTGACGTCTGTGTTGTTTTGTCGAGTGCTCTGACGGGATTAGTAAAACCCTGTATTTTGCTCAATTTAAAAGACATTATGACCCATGTGCAGTATTTTTGCTTGCCCACACGTGTACACACATACACAGACTTCACTCACACACACACACACGCACGTGTGTGCGTATATTAACAAAATGAAACAAATTCAGAATTCAAACCATTGTGGTGTTTCGCCGAATCACAGTAGGTAACTCACAGTGGAATTATTACTTAGCAAATCACTGACATTGCGCATTCGCACGTCAAATGAAATTCAGACGTCCTCCGCAATTATTCCAAATTACAATGGTTCCATAGGTAATAAAAGTCCAGTGCGAATTGGGCTTATGGCTGTAACTACTTATCTCAGGGGGCTCCTCCAAACAGCGCCAAATCCTCCATAATTTATTCTGCAGGTCCTCTTGTGTTTCTTGACTTCAACGGTTCTGATAGAACTATTTAACGATTACAGATTATTTTAATACACTCCTTGTTGCTGATTGTATTGAAATTATTTCTCTAATCGATTGATTAGAGAAAAAAATAATCACCCAAATTGTTCCCCAAATTACCGAAATAGAATAAATGCAATGGACTATCACGGGCAAGTATGATCAACACACGGGTGGAAATTGAAACATTTATTGAAGGAATAAAAGCATGGCAAGGCAAGAAGGAGTTAGCTTAGCGTGACGAGATTGACGCAATAACGACAGAGGCCGAAATAGATCTGGAACTTAAATAGAAATAGAACTTAAATAGCTGAAGTCCAACATTGATTCATCCCCGGCTCGGAATGGGGCGCGCCCTGGTTTTAGCGGGAACCAGTACCGGAACTGGGCGGGTCGGGGATGAGTGTTTATGATCATTCACCCCCCGAACAGAGCCATATAATGGCAGCTATTCTTGTCAAGTAGAAATCTAGTCAATAGCTAGGGCTGCAACTAACGATTATTCCATTGGTCGATTAGCTGCCGATCATTGAATCAACTAATCGGTTGATAATTTTTCCCTTAAAACTACCAAAATTACACAGAAATGTATCTTGACTGAAATACAGTCAATTTTGCTACATGTTAGCCAAATATGTACAGAAATGTAGTCAGTTACTCAGCCATAAACTCATCACAATTAATTTATGCGCTAATATTCAGTAATAGTTTTCTCCAAAATCAAGTTTTTTAAACAATACTGTTAAATAATTATTTATTATATTTTGAATTTTCAGAAATTATCAAGTAATAACACATTTGTGTAGATCAATAGCTGGTGGTGACAGCCAAAAAAGCTGCTGACAATATCAATGATCCAATTCCTTGGCGATTATCGATTATTGAATTAATTGTAGATTAATTTCATAATCGATTAGTCATCGATTAATCGACTAATCGTTGCAGCCCTATCAATAGCGCTCTTGCATGTGATGTCACGGCTTGGCGGTGGGAGACATTTTGCTGGTGTCATGTACAGTGAATACATACACGTACAGACTTCACATCCATTCTATAGGAGGAATACAATATTTGCATAATTTTTAACTTTGTGCCTCCAAATAAATGATTGAGATAGAATAAAAGCACTACTTTAAAACAGCATTTTGTGTGCATCCACTCCGTCCAGGTGCTGCCAACCCTTACACAGAAGCCAACTACAAGCCGTCCTTCCTCACAGACGACGAACTCAAACATCTCATACTGCGGGTGAGTACCACTGCTTCTTCATTAATAAGACAATCATTTAATCTTGACTATGTGCTCATGCTCGACGCCACATTGCCGTACAGACCATAAAACCAGACGCCGTCTGCCGTTCTTAGGTCACAGGGGGTGATCAGTCCTCCTCGTTTCAATCACTCAATTCCAATTAGACGAAATAAATCATATTATTTTTAACAAACGCGCCCTTAGGTGCAATTTAGCAATGCGCTTCGCCATTTCTCTGTAATCCAATCCATGTATGCGTGCAAGCTAACCATGCCCCCACAACACAAGCATGACCATAATCTAAACCTACTCTATGTCGGCCCGTGCAAATTGCCTGGTGTGTCAACAGCCTTGACGGACGCAGGGATAAGACAAGACTTTGTCTTGGCTCTAGCCAGGAAGCTTGTCACCCAAGGCCTAGGCCTCTAGAGGATAAAAAACATTTTGAAACATTCTTAAATATTATAACATAATATGCAAAAGTCTTGAAAATCTTTGGCTGCAAAAAGCGAACGTCCTGACACGTTTCGGTTGTAACATCCATCCGAGTCCAAATACCTTTTAGAGAAGGCCTGAAGCGCAACCCATCCATTAGTTTGCCGCCAACGACCTGTCAACAACAACAGCTGTGTTGCTTCTTCAGTTTTTCGGTTTTCGTCTGCGTCAATCAAAGGCAGGGCTTGGCTAACAGCCTCCTCAGCACAACAGCCTCAAGGCGTATATACTGGTAACAAATACCAGCCCTTGACGTCAGTCACGGGGTACCCACACCCCAATGCTGTAGAACTGGATCTGCTGTCTGGGAAAAGATACAAGCATGTTAAGTCATAAAAATGCTCAATAAAATGCTGGAGCTCAGTCGGTCGAATGGCCGTTCCGACGACTTAAGCGTTGAAGGCCGAAAGACACTCCTTGCCCCAAGGACACTCCTTGGGCAAGGTGCTGAACCTCAAGTGGCTCGCAATGGGTGCCACGCTCCCAGTGGTTGAGCGTCTTGCATGGCATCCGCACCATTGATGTGTGGATTTGTACATCATTTCCAGGTTAAGATGACTAGAGTATGACTACAGTGACAGGAAAATGCTGTCACCGCTTGAAGAGCAGTCAGGGCTAGGTAAGACTTAGTGTAGGATTTAATGATTATAATTTCTCAATCTTATTGTGAGTTTGACAGGTGGGACCTCGAGGTGTTCTCAGGCCATCCCAGAGACTTACCTGGGGTCACCCTAGCCTGATGAACCAGAACCAACAAATCGTCCACACATTGCACACGATTAGAACAAACATTGGGTCTGGTAAAACCAGGGTCGAAAAACATGTTAAAAAAATGTGTCAATCAAATCGCGTTATCCAGCCACGCATCACCCATACCAAACTCCGCCCACGTCGTCCATACCAAACTCCGCCCATGTCTTCTGTCTATATATATATATATATATATATATATATATATATATATATAGTTTTATTTATTGTTTTATTTGTTTTTCTTATCATGTATGTATGTGTGTCTGTATGCCTGATGTCTGTTTCCATGTCTGTGTTTCAGGCTGCTGACGGCTTCCTTTTTGTAGTGGGCTGCGATCGGGGGAAAATTCTGTTTGTTTCAGAGTCCGTCTACAAGATCCTCAACTACACACAGGTAAGGACACGTCAACAACAGAGCGATGGGACACAATCAAAAGATACTGGAGTGGATGACACATCGACAACACACATGCATACAAAATGCATACAATAGAAATTAATTAATGTTTCATCCCCGTGAGGAAATATGTTTTGTTGACTCAGGGAGACGGAACAGAGGAAGCGTTATAACGTAAGTTACCTACGATAACAACAATCATAGCAACACGCATTCAACTTGATACAGCCTTCCACCACCTAGGAACAGTAAGTTCATTTCTCCAAGAAATGAGAAGAAATTGTTAACCAGCATCAAGCTATACATTTTACCAGCAGTTTAAAGTGATGCAACCGATTAATCGATGATAATCGATTATTGAAATAAGCGTCAACTGATTTGATAATCGATTAATCGCCAGCGAACATTTTATGGTTTGGCCTATTCTCCGCTCAAACATGTTGAATATATGTTGTTCCCAATGCAATTTTTCCAGTGTCAAGGCCCCAATACAATAAAGACAACACGTAATCTTGCGTGAAAGCCCAATATCTTCAGCTTGTAAGAGTAGGCTCTTTCATGGTATTACTATGAAATGGAGATAGAGAGACTAATAATCGTTCCGATTGTAAAGGAAAAATGAATTGATTAATCGCCAGTAAAAATGGCTGATTAATCGATTATCAAAATAATGTTAGTTGCAGCCCTAATACTATGGATGTTTTCCCACAGTATTCCAAATGTTACTGCCATATTATCAAGTTCCAGATAAGAGAATTTGGCTATAATGCTTGAAAAGAAGGGGTCCCTTTAAGCCAGGAAAAAGGGGTAATTGTGTGAAAAAGGTCAAGAACTCCTGGCCTAAATCAAGCATTCAGTTTTGCAACACATTGATAGCATTCCTTCCATTTTGTGACCGCTTCTTCTCATCATACAATATGTCATGCGGTGCATGGCAGCGATTGACCCTACTGCAGCTTTTAGCTTTTTGACCACAATCTGAACCTACTCCATGCGTCGGCCTGTGCAAATTGCCTGGTGTGTCAACAGCCCCGACGGACGCGGGGATCAGATTTGCAACACATTGATAGCATTCCTTCCATTTTGTGACCGCTTCTTCTCATCATACAATATGTCATGCGGTGCATGGCAGCGATTGACCCTACTGTAGCTTTTAGATTTTTGACCACAATCTGAACCTACTCCATGCGTCGACCCCGACTTTGTCTCAATTCCCTCTTCCCTCTCTGGCTCTAGCCGGGAAGCTTGTCCCCCAAAGCCTAGGCCTCTGGAGGATAAAAAAACACCCTACTGCAGCTTTTAGCAAGAGTAACCTTCCAAGTGTGTGTTTTTTAACGCTTCCTGAGAAGCTGTTGTTCAATATGAAATGAACTGTAACCCCACACTGAATGATGTTATCTCTGCTGTCACAGCTAAAGGGTGTGTGCTTCGCTAGAACAAAGAACGCTGGCACCTCGGGTTCAACGCGTAACCCTTCCACCGAAGTGCTAGAAAAACATACGGTGGCTATATTTTTAAATGTTTTTTTAAATCAATGATAATACCACATTTGTTTTTGGTTATATACTGGCTGAGTCATCTTTGAAAAATGAATACTGGCAGCTAGGGCTGTACGATTTTCCCCAAAAATAAAATCCTGATCTGTGTCTTTGAAATCTCGATTTTTGATTTGTTTCCGATTTCATATATATTTCTTTTTAAAAAGGAAAAAATATATCAAGTTTCATATTTCAAAATTTGCAAATTGTGTCAATTTTTAAAATTATTTAAGTAGAGACACCTCACCCTTTGGCTTAGGATTAATAGAGTTATCATTTGATATTCATTTTATTCAACCATATAACTTGAAACCAGACCAGCAAAATCATTGTTATCAATGTAAAAAAGGAAATCTGATTTGACGATTTCACTTTTTCAAAAATCCTCTGAACAAAATTATCTGATTTCGATTTGAAATCGATTTTTCTTATATTGTCCTGAGTGCCTAAACTAGATCGCACATTTTTTCCGTGAAACATTTGAGAAACGTTTGAGAACCACATCATGCAATAAATTACAAAACATCGCCTCCCAGAAATAAATTAACCTAACTTCCTTCAAACCATAATGACAATAATAAAAAGCAGAACCCTAAAACTTGCACAACAAAACTATGGCCCAAACGTATGATTTATGAAGGGGAAGATGTTGTGCTCCACCCCTAAGCAGAATCCCATTGGACCTCTGCAGTAGGTTCACCCACTTTGGTGCACAGTCTGCTGCACGTAGGGAACGTGAAATGTGATAACGCATGCTTTCGTAACACTTTCTCTGATGCCCTTGGAAAAGAAAATAATCATTTCAGCTCTAAGATACGCCGTGCCGTTTTGCTGTTATTCAGACATGGCAAATGTACCCAGATTTCTTACTTTTATAAATGCTGATCCAAATATCTGCTATAAAAAAGGTGTAGTATAGGCTCGAAAATATACTCAAAAGTATTTTTCAAAGATTCATTAGTATACTATTTTCAAAAGTAAAAAATTACTCCGGAAAAGCTGTCAGGGAATAATCATTTCTTGTTGTGTTAGTCAGTTAATGTTAAGATAAATACAGGACACGATGTGACACTTGCAGTGACATTAACACTATGCTCCACTACCTAACATCAATAGCTCTTGTAGATCCGTGTCATTGCGCAAACCAAAAAAGATATATATATATATTTATATAAAATGTAATACATTTTCGAAAAGTAAGGAGCAGAAAGTATTAGTCTTAAAATAACTATTTAATTGAAACATTTACTTGAATGTTTGTACTAGAGCTGCAACTGATTAATCGATGATAATCGATTAATCGGCAGTGATTAATCGTTTCCCAGTTTGGCCCATCTTCCGCTCAAACAAGTTTAATATTTGCTGTTCCCAATGCCAGTCTCCATTCCCAGTGTCATGGCCCTAATACAATAAAGACAACATGTAAGGTTTTATAATTTAGCACAGAAGAGTAGGCTCTTCCATGTCAATACTAAAAAATGTTAGCAAGGGGTGGAGATAGCAAAACAAAACAAAAGTGCAATATTAATATTGCAAACTTCTGACAATAATCTAGGGTAATAATTGATCCGATTGAAATGTAAAAAAATAATTGATTAATCGTCAGTAAAAATGGGTGATTAATCGATGATCAAAATAATCGTTAGTTGCCGCCCTAATTTGTACTTTGTTACTTGCAACCTCTGCTGTTATTTGAGTTGCTATGTTTTGGTCTGCTGGGTTATTTTGTGTTGTTCAGAGATCTGTCCTTGAGCTCTCTCCACACACGTCCACACCGAAAGCCCATGAAAACAATTGCAAAAGCAATGTTTTTGTTATGCTTGCCTATAACTGAAAGGTCCCGATACGTATCTTCTGTTTCCAATAACAAATGAACAAGTGAACCCTGTCATGATACTCTGGCTGTATACAATACATGTTTATATTTTGGGACTGTGAGAAATATGTGTAACATTACAACTATTTAGTGCTCCAGCTGCCAGTGAATTATTGGCTACCTAAATATTCATTTTATTTTGTTTGAACCGGAGGATGCTACAAACGCACCACAGAAGAAGAGAGATCACGCAATGCATCATGGGAGCTGGGGATAATTAGCCAGAACCATGAGTGGGTTATCAGTAGCACTGGATAAAATAGAAGTTGATTGTCTATGGTAACTGGCTGTACAGCCTGTAACTGTCGGTTCAATCACTGTTAACATGTTAGGTTGAACGTTGGAACATTTCACCCGTGTTACATTGGTGCATATGGAAGCTCCTTGTGAGTAGGTACTCGATAGCGCCGCCTAACTGTTTAAAGTACGGTATGACCTTAGTTTTGAAGGCTTATCATGGCCAATAGCTGGGCAGGTCCGATTTCCGGAAGTGGGCGGGGGGTGTGTGATCTTGAAAAAGGGAAGAGTATAGGGGGTGTGAAACGAAGCGGGGGTTGCTGCAATTAGTACCACAGAAGAAGAGAGATGGCGCAATGCATCATGGGGGACAGGGTAATTAGCCAGCACCACTAGTGGGTTACCAAGACCAGTATCCCTGTGTACAAGTCGATTGGGGGCGCATCCCTCCGGACCATAGGTCGAGCAGTGCCGCAGGTTCGGATCCCCTGTCCCCTGGCTTTTCTGCTGTTTCTCCCCCCGACTCTTCATCCCAATTTCCGATTGAATCCTGTCACTATCTCTGTCAATAAAAGAATGAAAAACGGCGCTTGCACCCAAAAAAAGAAAAATATCCCAGCCGATTGCCTATGGTAACCCTAATGTTAGTGTGCCTCGCCAACCTGAGCAGGAAGCTCCATCTGTGCTGACCTCTGATCCCCTCACATCTCCCGCTGTAGGTTAGTGGTTCAGGTGTCCACCCTTTTGCTTCTGCCCCCCCCGCGCTTCACATTCCGCCGGGGTCGTTT
>OMKY01231099.1:0-16355 GCA_900302395.1 Bregmaceros cantori | reverse complement strand
ATACGCGTCCGAATCCAAGGACACAGAGCTGGCAGAGGAGCTGCTGGCTTGGTTCCTGGAGCAGGATAAGAAGGAGTGCTTCGCTGCTTGCTTGTTCACCTGCTACGACCTCCTGAGGCCCGACGTGGTGCTCGAGACGGCCTGGAGACACAACATCATGGACTTCTCCATGCCCTACTTCATCCAGGTCATGAGGGAGTACCTCAGCAAGGTGCGTATTCCAGTAAACTTGAAACGTATATCGTCTCATAACTGAACTCCTGACAAATGGGACGTCTTTCCATTTGTTTTTAGAAGGTATGTTCCAATCATGAGAAGTCCATTAATATAGGCTATGCGGCTGTGCAGAGTTGCCAGTTGGTTAATTCATATTTTTTTGTGTGTCTGTCTGTCTCTGGAATCTCAATGTTACATTTCTATGTTGATTTTCTATGTTGATTTTTCATAGTCCTATACGCGTACAGGACTGTGGGTGTGTGAGGGCACATATAAACGGGTCAGACATGCACGGATCGCCCCCGCAGTGCGAATCAGGCATGCATCAAATCGGAATGCATGCCTGCAACGTAATGCATGCGTGTTGAAATGTTTGAATCTATTTTATAGGCGTGAAACACCATACTCTAGTTGGAAAACATGCCACATTTATAGACATGCTATATTTCGACTTAGCACACTATGTAATTAGCCTTAACATGCTACATTATCTTTGTTTTGGACGTTAGTTAAATTGGTTTCATTTTATTAATTTTAGTTTGTGTGTGTGTGTGTACATGACATAGTTCATAACCGGAAATCGTCAAAGCCATCGGAACAAGTTATTGTGGCGTACATATTTGACATTTTGGAGAAAGCAAACTCGCTATGTGGACCAAATCCCCTCTCGCTTTATACAACAATAATAATAACCCAACAAGATTTTTTTTTTTTTTAATTCTAGCTCCTGAGTCCCAATGCAGACACCGAAAACTGTATATTTTTGTGTATTTAAATATTCAACTCGTCTACATAAAACTTTCAATACATTCATATACAAACATACATTTAATTCCAGATCTTTGTTGTGTTCATGGTGATTTATTTGGTGGTCTTTAACAGACTTTGCTGGACTGGAGTGAGTGAAATGGAAGTTGAATTACAAGATATAGAAAGGTGTAGTTAGGCTCAGACGACTGCGGTGTAACTGCTCAGACCACTTCAAAACTGTCCCCTATTTCCTATCTTGTGTGTGTGCAACTTGCATCTCTTGTGTGTGTTAGAAGTGTATGTATAGTCGCTATATACACTTTTACTTATTTTACTTTATTACACTTTTATTTAACTACAAAAACAGTGTAGTCTAACTGTCTTGCCTACATGTTTTATCTCAACTCTTTTGGGATACTACTATTCTATTATTCTATTCTAAACTGTCTCTGGTGTCTTATGGTGTCTCTTAAGAGAACAAATATTAGGCAATCCACTTAAAAAGTCATTAAGAGAATTGGTTATTAATTATTATGTTACATGTTCGTTTCTAGTCTATGCCTGATTACCGTATTTTTCGCACTAAAAGACACCCTTAAGTCTTAAAACAATAGTGTGCCTTTTATATATATAGATTAATTCTGGTTGCATTACTACAATATATTTAATGTGATATTTAATCCTCCTCAAAATGTGATGTATAATCCTTTTCAGTCCGGTGCGCCTTATATATGCAGAGAGGGAGAGAGAGTTTGAAAATAGTAACAGTATTGAATCATTGATAGTCAGGTGGGCCTTATTGTGTGGAAAATATGTAATGAATAATATGGGGAAAAACGAATAAAAACTTTTGTTATTCAACTGATATACATTTTAACATGTGACTCTATTACTAATATTTCCAATAGGGCTGCAACTAACGATTATTTCAATAGTCGATTAGTTGCTGAGTATTAAAGCGATTAATCGATTAATCAGGTTTTGTTTTTTTCCCTTGAAGAAATACCCCAAATATTCAGTGACACAGAAATTCATCTTGACAATTTTGGTTCAGGATAGCAAGCAAATGTCCAACAATTTAGAACAACAATTTGTTACGCACACGTCATTGCAATTAATTTATACGCTAATATTTTGATAGTTTTCGTCACAATCATATTTTTTTCAATCAAAAATGTTGAATTATTATTGATCATATTTTGGATTTTCTGAAATTATCAAGTAATATCAAATTTGTGTAGACCAGTAGTTGGTGGTGTCAGCCTAACGTTCTGAAAATGACAATTATTATTATTGCATTAGTCGTCGATTAATTTCATAATCGATTAGTTGACTACTCGTTGCAGCCCTAATTTCCAATAGCTCCAGCCTCCAGCCCTAATTAAATGTATAGGATTTATTGCAATAGTTAATGGGCCTGTGTATAACCTATGTAATAATAATAATGGTAGTATAATCAACAGACTAGTACACATACTTTTACTGTATTGATGTGAAGTGGTTGACTGCGTCTGTCTCATCATGGTGCTAAGATGTGAACTACTCCATCATTCCATGCCAATGATGCTGGTCATTATTGGCCCAACTTCCATTGTTTGTCTTTTTTGACATGCACTGCTTTTCATACAAATGCATACTGTTAAGGAATTGTGATAATAATAATATACCTGAAACGTGGAGCATGGGGAATGTAATGATTTTGTGTTAACGAACGTAATCAGATTTTGGAGACCAACACTTACAAGATGGTCATTTTTTTGTTTGGTCCATAACTTCTGACCAGGTGGATGGGTTTGCCCCATATTCATTTAGCTTTGTTTTAACAATAGTTGTTTGGGTGATGCATATAAATTTAATGGGAGGCAAATCATTTTTCAGGATGGCTGATTTGACACAATCTTGCATGGCAAGTTTGGCAACACTTTAAAAGGTAGATTAACTGAGATATGTCAAGTTTCAAGATTATTTCGTATTCGTTCTTGCGGAAATTTGGACAGGAAGGGCACCTTCCAAATCAGTTTTATCAGACACTGACAAAAACACAGCGGTGATGTCACAATTCCTAGAGAAGGCCTGAATTTACAATATTTCTGGATTTTACTAATGCTTTAATCAAGTTTTAGGGATATCCTTTTAGCCTGTTGGCACAGACTGCATACCTGTAGTTTTAATTACATTTCAGAGAATTAAGGCAAACAGTCAGTTCTTTTGCGTGCAAAAAACATCGGGACCACATTTACCATTGTATCAATTTACATTTTAATTGTCATTAAATAGATTGACAGATGTATATTGTAATTGTGTCTTGGCTCTGCGGCACAGTCGGTAAGGCACCTGCATCCAGCACATGTATGATGTCTGTGACGTGGTTCACAGGTACAGGCAGCGTCGCAAGCCCCTCCCATTGACATTTGATGTTTGACTCTCTCATTCTCACTTTCACACTAACCCTATCAATAAAATGGAAAAGTGTGCTTACACCGAAAAAATAACATATATATGTATTTATTATTATTATATACCGCCAAAAATACTGATAGCAGGGCAAAGTGCATGGTATACTGTGATAAACATTTTAGGCAATATCGCCCAACCCTACCCAAATCAACTAAGTATACATTTGGTGGGGTCCGCGTTGGCCGAGTGGTTATGGACACCGCACCTAACGCGTCCCCATTCATGTTAGTGGCGCGAGTTCGACTACGCTCGTCAACTTGTCTGCAATGTCTACCCCGATCTCTTCAACCCAGTTTCCGACTAATCCTATCCAATAAAGATGGAAAAACGGCGCTGATGCCGGAAAAAATAACTAAAAAAGTATGCATTTGGATGAATATTTGCAGTGGTAATGTGCATCTGTGTCATTTTTCTCATTTGTTTCCTTTGTAAGCGATGACTCCTATGTTTTGCTTGCTGTTTTGTTTTTTTCTCTCTCTCTCTCCCTCCTCTTTCCCTCCCTTCTTCCCCACTTATCCATTGCTACTTCTCTGTGTCTATACTGTGAGTTTTGTTTTGATTTTTTTCCTCCTTAAGTTGCCTCTCTGAACTTTCCTTTCAGGTTGATGCGATTAAGGAAAAGGTGAAAAGTCGAATCCATTTCCAGTCTTTTTTTTGTTAATTTTTGAAAATATTTCTGCCCCCCCCTTAATCCTGCTCCTTCCAACCCTCGCCCTGTCCCAATCCTAGCTAAATTGCTACCTCTAGGTGCGCCCTTCCCTGTCCGTTTTCTATGCATGCACCAGACAAACTGTGTCTTCTGTGGTTAATGCGTTTGACTGAACGCCACATTTCCTGAAACTTCAGCAATCGGCTGTTTTTATAGGTCTGTTCCGGTTTACGCACTTCACCACTTTGAATAATTCGTTCAAGTGCGTAGTGCTGTTCCAATTCAAAAGTAGCGCTATGAAGTGTGCCCCAAGTACCCAGATGGTGCACTTCGAATGTCAAAATATGAAGTGTGTGTGCTGGCTCTTTGGAGCTGTCGGTAAGACACTCCCCATCCTGCACATGTATGCCTGTGACTTAGTTCACAGGCATACATACTCGCCGGCATCTCGCTCATCCCACTTTCGCGTAACTTGTCAATGAAATGGACATAAACGACACCAGGAAAATAACTCGATGTTGGGTGCAGACATTGTTGTGGCAGCGTATAAATGTGAGATTTCATCTGTATCCTATAATGTGGCTGAGGTTACTTTCGTCGCGCGAGGTTACTTTCGTCGCGCGAGGTTACTTTCGTCGCGCGAGGTTACTTTCGTCGCGTTAGGTCGTGAGGCCAATTATTTCTTGTAATGGAATACTTCACCACGAAGCATTTGGAACAGCACTAATCTGCAAGGAATTGATATACACTCCACACTACATGAATAGTGTGTAAAGTGTAGTGCTCTTCGTGAAGTGCGCAAATTGGAACACGGCTATGCAGTTGTGTATGATGTGTTTGTGGATAGTTTTTTAATGTCAGTGATGGCCTTGATGGTGTTTCTGAGTGGCACACCTAGAGTGAGCAATCTAGTGCCCCCAGTAGCCCCCGCACCCTCCCCTAGTGTGCAGAAGGAGGCGTTGCTAACACTAAAACTGCATGTTGTTTGATTGTCTGCACTCGTTTCCTCCTCTTTGACGTACTTTTCTGCTGCTGCTGCTGCTGCTTCTACAATACACAGATATTTTCTTTAATCATTCTAATCATTTCAGTCCGAGGCGGGGGTGAAAGCACAATTTAATTCATCCTATGCATCCTCATATTGGTTTAGTTATGGTCTGTTTGGTTAGTTTAATTGTGCTGTATTGGGTAAGTTAATTCAAGTTCAGTCATATATTAGGTTATGACTCATGAGTTAGTTTGATACATTAGGTTGGTTTAATTATGTTATTTTATTATTTATTTATTTTTCAGCACGTGCACTGCGCACATCCTTTCACACCTACGCTGTCAATAGAGGAAATGCTGCTTGCGCCAAAAAAAAACAAATCTTATTTTCTCTAGTTTTTTGAAATTATTTTTTCCAGACTCTCGATTGATCAGTGTTTCTGATAAGGTGCAGTACGACAGCAATGCAAGTCTTTTTAAGCTCATACAAAGCAATGTTTGTTTTCCATTGCATAACAACCACAGAGTTATTGGGATATTTATTCTCTATGGACCAGATGGAAGCAATTTTTCTTTGTTGGTGTAAGCAACACGCATACATTTAGCCATTGTATTGCAGGACAAGGATTTCATTATTGATTAAGTAAATAGTCGGTAGGGTGAAAAAGAGAGGATAGTTTGAAGCACATAATCTTTCCTAGTAAAAATCCTCCTTGTTTATCAGTCATTTAGTTTAGATATTTTTTTATAGAATGGTTGCTGCTTTAATGTCAAACTGCAGTGTGATTCTATTGCTGTGCAATCTATTTCCAACTGAAGTTGAGTAATACCCGTCCCTCTTGTAAAGCAAACTGGTGGTAGCTGCCTCCATCTTTCTGGTGCAGTGAAAATGAGATTGTTGATTATTTTAAATAAGTGCAAGAAAAGTGTGACTTGACAACGACAACATCAGAGTATTACTAAATCCATCATCCCTAATGGTCAATTATGTTTGTATTGTTCAGCGGGTGTTGACTATTATAATTAATTTTAATCCCCAAAAGATATAATCATTCGAAAACCACAACACTTATTTAGTACACACACATTTAGTTCGGCAGTGCAATTGGTTACAGAATTGAATGAGAATTTGGCTCAAATGTCTTCCTAAGAACTGTTAACTGCCTCGGATGAATCCACCGTTTCGAGCAAACTGTACAGGTGTGATAGATCAGCCATTATATACAGTCATGGACCGTAAGGCATTGTTGACAATGGGTGAAAGAGACGTTTACAAAACTTTGCACCTTCAAAGACAGACGTTCAAGGCTACGTCCACAGTCCACACTGGAGGAAAACGAAACAAAAATGAAACTGATTTGAAACAGATTTCATAAATGTGCATCCACACGTAGTGGATCTTTTAATCTGTGTGGACGAAACATAAGTTGTAAACGGTGCTAGAAGAAGCAAGAAAGACGTGCATACTCCCCTTCATCTACCTGGTACGAAACAAGGCAGGCCGTAGACGACAACCCGGAGGTGGCAGCCGGCCGCGCGCTCTGCCTGGACACATACGAGCAGCGATTTCCGACGTCCAATGTGCACTTGGCCGCAAACAATCGAATCATCAAGCCTTGATGTTAATGCGAGCCAAGCACTTATTGTAATAAGAGTACAGTAAAGTAGCAAACTGTACTTGGTTATTACATTACAAATTACAATTCATTACAATTTAACTAGTAACGGTAAGGGATTACTTTTGAACAGTAACCTTCTTAAGTCATAGGAACTCACTGTGGTCTTGCGTTGTCGCTCTCATGAAACTCCAAAAACCCTGGCTTGTCTGCTCAGTCTTGTCGCTTAAAATGTGCACACTTTTATGTCGGTAAATAACAGCACTAACATTACCGTTTGCCATAACATATTGGTGGGACAAAAATGCATTTTGATTTTTGAGTGTAGGTGCTCTTGAATTTCAGAATTCATAATCTGAAGCTGCATGGCCTGCATGTTTTTGCAATTGGCGCATGAAAGTAGAAATAACCTGTTGGTAACCCAAAAGTGCTAGCGTCCTCCAGCCTAGTAGCGGCTACCCTGCAATGAAATCCTGTGTGTAACTTATAGGGTTTAGATGATGGTGAATTGTGTGTCCCTAATTACTACTCCTGAATCTATACATTGTGTCTTCACATGACTAATGTTTGTTACTGTTGTGGAATAATTCAGTCCTTCAATAGATGGAACGTAGCGGTGCAATGATTAGTAGGGGTGTAAATATTGATTCTTGTAATCTTTTTTTTCTGGTCTATTTTTATCAATTTGCTCCTGGACATAATTCCACTCCCCTCGCAAATCGCAGAATTGTATCAAATCGAATCGTATCGTGGTGAATTCTTGAGTATCGAAAAAAAAATGGAATCGTTGGGTCAGGAAATCGATACTGAATCGTATCACCATGATAGGTCTGATTTACACCCCTAATGATTAGTCGACGTCATTGACGATTGTCAACTAACAAACTCATTTGCAACAAATGTAATGATCGAAAGAATTGTTGTTGGCTGCAGGTGTTCCGTTTTGGTCCGCCACATGCGTATACAGCCATGCACGTTCAGGGGTTCATGGTGATCATGTGTCGAATGCATCGTGGTTTGGGAATTCAGGGATATAGAAGCTCTTAATGACCATCCACAGAAATTGGCCTCAACTGGTCTAAAGTGGATGTCCACTCACATCCGAGTTGGTACATCCAAGCCCATGCAGGCATTCCATTTGTCCCTCAAGTCGTCGGGGAAAAACGTGTGACCAATCGGCCATTTGATTTGATGATTTATTTTGGACTTGATAATACAAACAAACCACAAAAGAAACACACAATCTGTGTGTTTATACAATATGTATAAAATAAAAAGACCAAAAAAATAGCACAATGCATATGTTACATAAAAAAGAAAAAAAATCAAAAGTGCATTCCCAGTTATTGTTTCACCACAAGTAAAAACAAAAAATGTCCAAAAAGGAGTAGGATGAAGCAAAGTGCTTATTTACTCCTACCCCCTTATTTGGTAATCATACAGCAAACGTCTATATCTACGTGTGGTCAAAGACTGGATCTGCAAAGTCCAATCTCAAATCCATCAAGTAGTCCGACAAAGGCGACCAGTTCTCCTTGGCTATTCAGTAGTTTTATTTATTTATTTATTTATTTATTTAATAAACAGTTGGTTAATCAATTTGATGAATCATTGAAATCCTTAATCTGACTGTAGCGCACGACACAGTGAAATAGGGCTGAAATTTGCATTTCAGTTTGTTGTTCAGTTTTATACCTTGCATAGTACATATGTAGGCCCGCCTAAGCTAAGTTCATACTGAACATTGTTCATTCCTTAGAATATATTCTTAGATTTAATTTCATAACAAGATTTAAAATGATGACTAATACTTCACAATCGTTAATTCACAAATGTGATTAATAATGGTGACTTCAGATATGATCCAAATAATTGTGATTATGGTTTATTTCTATAATCGTGCACCCCCGTGCACATTGAAGTATGTGTGGATCTCACTGCAGGATTAATCCACCAATATCAAAACACTTTGTATTTGACCTGTATGCTGTGGCCACATCCAAAGCTTGTAGCTGTGCACCTGCGTAGAGAAATTTGCCAAATAATGCACGCCCTCTATTTGTACTATTGGCCGCTCTCCACCTTTTTAACTGTCCCAACCCTCCGACACACACACACACACGCACCCACCTGCACCCCTCCCCATAGCATGGCGTGCTGTGCTCAGCCTGTTGCATACTGAACATGTACTGGTCTGCCTGTCAGGAACGGTCCCCTCCGTCAGCCACTGTGCTAATCCAGAGGTCAGTTTCCTTTGTTTGCATTCAAATCACAGAAAATTAAAAAAAGAGAATCCCTGATATCTCTGAGCTCCACCCACCCCCTCTTACCATCGCACCCTCGCCCTCCCGTGATAGCGTTGGGTACTGCCATAGTGCCATGATATGGCGCTCCCTCCTTCCCTCCCCCACTTCTCCCCACCGTCAGAACGCCCCGCACCATAACGCTCTACCTCGTCTCTGGTCCTGTTCCTTCTGTGTGTACATCCGCAGGTCGACCAGCTCGAAGCCTCCGAGTCTTTGAGGAAACAGGAGGAGCAGTCCACGGATGCCCAACCTATCGTCTATGGTAAAGAGTTGATTCCAACATGCTGACATATAGGGGTGTAAATAATATCGATTTCGTATCACTTTATCGATACAAACAGCTGACGATACAATGTATCGATACGTCCGCTAGAGTATCAATCTTTTTTCTGGTCTATTTTTATACATTTGCCCCTGGAGGTAATTCCACTCCCCTGTCAGGTTAAATTAAAAGAATCGAATCGTATTGTGGTGAATTATTGAGGATCGAAAAAAATCGAATAGTTTGGACAGGAAATCGATACTGAATCGTATCGCCATGATAGGTGTGATTTACACCCCTACTGACATACAACTAGGGTTGTGCCGATTCTGTGTTTTTTGTCTACAATATTCAACAAAATAACCTCTGCAGTCTTCGTATTAAAATCACTATATTGTGTGCTGGCTCTGTGGCGTGGTCGGTAACACATCCGCACCCAGCACAGGAATGCACGGGCAGTGTTGCAAGTTCTCCTCCCCTCGCCGACCTTTCTGCAGTGTGTTCCCCCCGATCTCTCTCGACCCACTTCGAAACTAATCCTGTCAATAAAATGGAAAATGGTGCGAACGCTGAATAAATAAGGGGGGGAAAAACACTTTATTTCCAAGTTGTGAATAGACGTAAATATGCACCTTGACTTGATTTGGGTTAGCAACCGAGGTGAGGTATAGACATTTGTGCGTCGACTGCCGTACACACTAGGGGTGCTACAACTTTGAAATGTTATGGCACAATCATTGTGGCCCCAAAAATCATGATTTGCAATATAATTGTAGCGCTTGGTACAGTTGCAAATGAAGGTCCTGGTTTCAAATTCCAGCCCGCCCAGGTTCTTTTTGAGTAGACTTAATGTATAAGTATGTAATAAGTGTTGTTGACTTGAATTTCAAACTGTCATTTTTTTCTTGAATACTTAAAGACTCTTTTGTGTGACCCTCTTACATAGATACAATTACACGTGGGGCTGTGTTGTCTTTGTCTATATTGGCAGTATTTATATAAGTGATTTATATAAGTGATGAGCAATATGTAAATGGGTCGATATCAAATCGTAGATCGAACCGTGACCTGAGAAATCAAAATCGTATCGGGAAATTTGATCCGATTCCCAACCCTAACGAAATGGTACTTTCCTCCCCAGGCACACCACAGCTAATGCTGACGGCCGGAGCCAACGTGGCAGTCCCACCGCAGCAGCCCTATGGCTATGGATACACTGCCCCTGCCGGATACGCCCAGGCCCCTCAGCCGGGCTACGCCCAGCCCCCACAGCCTGGCTTTGGCTACGGCATGTGATCCTCTACTACCATCACCACTACCATCCCGTCCTCATCCCTCCTCCCCTCTCTCTGCTTTCCCCCCACCCCCCAGTTCTTGTTATCCCAATGGCAAGTTGACGGTGTACATGGAGCCCTCCGCAATTAATTTACCAACAACCCTCGTCTGGCAGGGTGTGATCCGACCAGCGATCGGCCACAGAGCTATCATTGTGTTCACGGCTCGTATTCATTTCATCGTGGAGTGGTGCGAGTGCTTTCCTCCGTGCGATCTGTCTAAGCCGCTAGGGGCTCCATGTAGGACCGTCGTCTTGCATTTTCCACTGTGTATGTCCCAAACATTTCTGATCTCTTTCTCTGTGTTCCTCCCATTGTACTTGCCGTGGTATACTACTCATGGCAGAAGCTGCAAGCAACAAACCGCACTCATAAATGTTATTTTTTATTTTAAGCTTTTCATTTCATTTTTTTGAAGTTATGTTGCAGTAGCAACCGAAGGACTCGTCTCGTAAAAAAAAAAAAACAGATGTTATTATTTAGGCTTTTTTTCACATTCCATATTTATGATGTATTGTTTTAGATTTTTGTTTTTTTTGTGTGTGTATCTTTTATTATTATTTTTGTTTTTTTACTGTATTTCTATCCTATAAATGTGGACTGGCAGAGAGCGGCCACTCGGAGGTCATGAAGAAAGGGCGTTGACTTTGCACTCTGGGGATCAGCCGTGAACTACTCTTTTTATTGTTGAGGACGCCAGCAGATTGACACTGTCCATCATCATTATCATCCCTGTTTGTTATTATTGTGAGGAAGAAGTACAACAAACAAAAAAAGGTCATAATGTTTCAACATATATTTGGGCCATCACAATGGCGACTACTAGCTAGCAAGACACTAAGTAACTATATTCTCCACAAGTGTGTAATGGTGAGGGTTTGTGTGTGTGTTTTGAACTTCGAGTCAGACTTGACAAGCCCAACAACTGCAAGCATACCAGAACGCCTTTTTTTTCTCATGTTATTTTCTGTTTTCCATTTTATTGACCGGTGTAGTTCGAGAGAGATCGGGGGGAAGACATCTCAGAAGGTGCGGCGAAGGCAAAGAGAACTCGCAATGCTGCCCATACCTATGAAGTCACAGTCAAATTAGGATTCATTTAATGGTTGACCGGTTGGCAATTGCTGAAATGATTAGTAAACTAATCTTTTTTAAATGTTGACTAGCATTTTTTTAAATAAATTCTTATGCACTATTAAGAGGTTAACATGTTTTTCCCAGTAGTTGTGGTGGCGTGGGCAGCGTTGCCCGGCAATGGACAGAGAAAACTATTGACAATAACAAAATAATAGTCCCTTAGTGACTATCCACTATATTTCTTGACTAGTTTTATAATTGCCAGGGCCACAAATGGCGTTCTGTTCAAAGTCAGGATGTGAACATTTGGTTTATGTATTTGAGTATCATTCAATTTATCGGTTGTTCATTGATTACCAACAGCTCTAAGAACGGCTAATGTATAGTGTGGTGTAGTATGATTATTGGATAAGCCATTGTTCCAATTCAATATGATGAATATTAAGTTATTATAATAGGCCATTTCGAATGACTTAAGTCAAAATGAATTGTCAGTTTTATTCTAATCATGGCAACCAGCGTGTGTAATTGTAATTAGGGTCATATTTTACTGATATCAAAAGTGTACTACTTTTTGATCAGTAAATTGAACCAAAATTCAATCGGACGCGTCCATTGTTCTTTGTTACACTGCGCTCAAGGTTACAAGTTTACTTCTCTTGTTGCGCCACACAAACCTTTACCCAATGCACTCTGAATTTCTGGTATGCTCACTGGCTTCACATGTCCAACTTGAAAACCGGTGTCATGGTGGTTCCACATCTGGTCGGGCTTGGACCTTGCTGCTTAAGCACTAGCTAAGCTTGTCTTATTCGGTTGTTAAAGTAATATGGTGTTGTACCATGACAAGACCTTTTTAACCCATTACCAATATACGATCTCAACAAGGCCACAATGTCATCAAGGTATTGGTGTTGAATGGATCGATTTTTAAATATCGGTGGGTTCATTGATTAATCATTGCCAGCTATAGCACTGGGCTTGATCGTCCATTTGTGGACGTAACCAAAGTCTGCTTGAAGAGGACTCGAGTGTCGAGAGTGGAACCACTATTGACATTTGAGACTTTTGAAAAGTGACCCTCGCGTTATGTTTCTCTTGTCCTAGATTTCATCACACCCTCGTAAATGTTTGCGCTCCATCGCCAGCTGTGTGTGCGTGTGTCTGCCTGTGTAATATAAATATATAAATATATATATAAATGTCTGTGTGTGTGGGTGTGTGTGTGTGTGAGCCCTTAATCTCTGCCTGCTGAGGTATGTTTGCGTGTTCATGACAGGTCCCCATTAAGTTGTCATGTTATTTTTTTTTTATGTTATGCTCTGCTTATCTGTGAGCCTGCATGTGCGTAACGATGGAAGTCTGGATAAATCTGGAACAGGGGATTTTTTTGTCCGCTGTGATCCTGACATTATGTATACACGCACACGCCCCCAAAACACAAGAGCCCCGTCCCCCCATTAATAGATCTTTGACACACTCCCATTGGTTAATGTGTTTAGATGGTAACAATGGTAAGACCATAGGTCTCTGTAATGTCATCCAAGTTCTTTGTCAAGAAAGTTATGGATTTAAAAGTGTGTGTTTACCGTGCTGTACCCTCCCTAAAACTTCCCAGATCTCTCTGCGTGCGTGTGTGCGATTTAGTGTGTGCGCGTACCTGTGTCACCCTGATAACCCGAGTTCCTTTCTGTCGTCATATTAACACTGAGGAGGCATTAAAATGACTGAACGACGACAGTGACTGCATTGAAGGGATATACTATCAAATACAATAAAAAAAAAAAACTTGGAACAGTTTGGTCGTTGTGTTATTGCTGTGTGTGTGTGTGTGTGTCTGTGTCTGTGTCTGTGTCTGTGTGCGTGTAGAAATGGTAGTGTCAATGTTGGCAAATTAAACCTGAGAGCAATGTCCATTTTTTTTTTCAGATTACTTTTAAACACAATCCTTAATACAATAAGTCAACATTTTCATTAATTCCAAATATTTGCAACTTTGTTCCCACGACAAATGGAGCTCTATACATGCAACTGGTGTGTTTAACGAGAAATGACAGGGGTGTGGCCCCTTATGACTTATGTAAAAGGATTCTGCTGCATGCACATTTAGAAGTTACACCGATGGCCTCTGAATGATTGTGAAAGTGCATGTAATCCACTATTTCAGGCAAATGTAACTGCAGTCGAGATTACATATTTTAAAATGGAATTTTTGGAAGGGACTTCAGTTAATATCAGATGGGCAGTAACGCATTACATTTACTTTGCAACAATTGTTTTGTGTACGGTTTTACTTTTAGAGTACATTTTTCACAAGTTCCTTTCTACTTTTACTCGAGTAAATTTGTGTTTTTTTTTTCACCACAAATTTACTCGATGTCAGCAATTCGCTACTCATTAACTTGGCCTTTAGCGACACCTGTTGGAAAGTGTTGGCACATATGTTGGCGTCATATCTCTCCCCCTCTCAGGCACACTCTAGGTCTCTATCTCATCTATCATCTAGCATAAGATTCAATTACATTTTGAAAAGAGAATTTGTCCTAATTTATTTAAATTATTTAATATTTACATTTTTTTTCTGAAGGTTACTCATTACTTTCGCTACTTGAGTAACTTTTTTGTGAAATCTTTTTTACTTTTACTTGAGTAACAATTTGGTTGACTACTTTTTACTTGAGCAAGATTTAGCCGAGGTAACAATACTTTTACTCAAGTAATTTTTATGACTACTCTGCCCATCTGGTTACTATAACTGATGACATGTAATCACATTACATTAATTTGATTACATGTAATCTGTTACAACTCAACCTTGCTACCAAGATGGATAAATTAAATAGAAGCAATTTAACGGTGCATAGGTCTGCCATAGCCATAGGGTCAATTATGCCAAAAGGATCATCTATATATTTTAATGATCTAATTGTTTCTAGGTCCAATACCTGCCTATGATTTTTTTAATTATTATTATTTAATATTATTTAATATTATTTTTAATACTTTTTTTTTTTAAGTTATTTATTCCGGGGTCAGCGCCGTTTTTCCATCTTTATTGGATAGGATTAGTCGGAAACTGGGTTGAAGAGATCGGGGGTAGACATTGCAGACACGTCGACGAGCGTCGTCGAACTCGCAACACTGCAGACGCTGCGGTAGACACAGCGTCACTAACATGAATGGGTTCGCGTTAGGTGCGGTGTCCATAACCGCTCGGCCAACGTGGAACCTCATCTATACATTTTAATGGATTGTTGCTTGTGCGAATACCCAACTGATGAAAATTTCACAAAAATCGGTCCATTATTTTTTACGTAATTTTGTTCACAAACAAACCAACAAACGAACATAACATCCTTGGTGGGAGTAATAAAGAAGGCATAGAACACACACACACATAACTCCAAGCTCGACACAACCAGTAAAGTGTTTCATTAAATCCATTTAAAAAAAAAAAAAAAAAAAGGTCAAAACAACATTGTCACACATCCTGGTAGAATAAATGATTCATGTATTCACACGAAAACCTTGAATAAATAAAACATTCAACGCACACATCAAAACAGGAAATAGAAAATACACACCCAGTTGGTAAAAAGCCATTTCAGTGCGACAGCAAATAAATACCACATATCAAATGGGATTTTAAGCGCACTCTCCACCCGACTCGGCCCTCAATCACACACACTTGTTTTTTGAAAAGCACCAAAGCACCAAACCGTGCCCTTAAGGCCCTTCACAGGATAGCATTCATGTTTGAAATTTGATTGAAAATAATAATAATTTATATATATATATATATATGTATATATATATATATATATATATATATATATAAACGATGGACAGGAGACATGGGGGATGGGGGGGGGCAAGCACTTTATAATGTTCGCTTATAAAGCGCTCATAGACAATGAACTAATTAGGAACCTAACATTTACAAAAGTTAGTTTGTAAATATATTGTGTAATAATATAATTTATAAGTTACAAATCATTATGATCTGTTCATGTTTGTTAATCAAGTTTCTACATTCATTAATTTGAAGTGGCAACACTGCATAATAAACAACTTCTCCCTTGACCATTTACAAACGATTAGTTCATTGTCAATGAATGATTTATGAGCAAGCGTTATTATAAAGTGCTAACGATGGGGACAAGAGAGAGGGATGCGAAGTGAGTGCTCCTTGCTAGAAAGTGTCAAATATGTTATTGTCCAATTTGTCATGATGCCTGGTCAGCAGCATTATCAACAACAATCTCAGAAGTCGTGGTTGTAGATGTTTAAGCATCTTTTGGAATATTAAAACAGGGAATTTCCCTTCCTTATCAACATGGCAACCAATGGCATGGCTGATTCCAAAGGGGAGATACTTGAATTGAATTATAAAATGTGTCTATAGATGGGTTTATGTGCGAAACACTGGTGGGAGTCATTTTGCCATTCTTAAGGTCACTTCCGGTGCCTTATTGTTGCCTATGCCAACTCTGGTACTGGACCGAGGTCCGAGCACACAAAGCACACAAAACGCATGCCAGTTCAAAATCCGACCACTAGGTGTCGGTTTGTGACCAGTTACACATTATTCCACTCGCTTTGTTCATAATTTTGTATAAATATTGATGAAATACAGTCAAAATCTGACTTAAAGTTACTCACCAAGCGGTCACATGTTTTTCTGGACCAATACGCTGACTG
>OMKY01231097.1:5000-17817 GCA_900302395.1 Bregmaceros cantori | reverse complement strand
AAAGTAGTTCTTTGCGCATGCTCAAAATGATTTGGCCCAGTGTGCCAGATGTGCACAACATTGGATGGAGGTGATGGTCGTTCCGAGTTAAATCCCGCAAAAGGTGCTTCGGCACAGTATCGGAGTTGGGCGCGGACTGATCCCATGTCGGACACATTGGAGAATAAAGTTGTCATTAGATGATTGGACTTATGGGAAGTTATGTGCCCCAGTTGCCTATGTCAACCTGGTGCCACCATTCAGTATTCTGCTTCAACAAAATTATAATAATAACAACACTGTCGACGCATCATATTTCTTTTTTACCCAACCACCATTTTCTGATGAAAAATGGTAAGTGCACTGCATTTTTTTATTAAAAGGACAAAATAGCTGATGCATGCAAAATGTCCCGCGGACGCGGTTGGGGGAGTGGGGATGTCGCTTGCTTCTGCGTGGCCAGGACATGGCGATTCATCTCCACTAAGCCGCGCTGTGCCGCGCTCAGAGATGCCGTTTAGGATGCGCGCCTACAAAGCGGTGGCTCGCGCTGTAATTGCTTGCCACCAAGAGCCGGTGTATGAATCAATCACAACGCGTCTGACGGGCAGGCAGCGAACACAGCAGCCATATCCAATGATTTCCTTGCTTTTCATGATCCACGCTCTCACTTCATGACACTGTCTCCGGGGCTTTTACCACAGAGAACAATACATGGAGAAAGTGAGTTGTGGCCAGTGATGGCAAAGGTACCGGGATTTCTTACTTGAGTAAGACTAAAATACATTAGTAAAAAACAACTCGAGTAAGACTACAAAGTACTGATCCAAATAGCTACTCGAGTAAAGTAGAGTACAGGCTGAGAAATGTACTCAAAAGTATTTTTGAAAGTATAAAGTACTAAAAATAAATGCAAAATGCATTTTTTTCAATGTTAGTTTGTCCATGTTATAGTTTAATTAATTACTAACAACCTAGCCTAATTTAGGTTATATCTCGGGACGAAATGGAAACCACTAATTAACTTAATAACTAGGACAGTACTCGGTGCTTCAGCGCCACCTACTGACTCATATTATACATATTATCCTACCCCGTCAGTGCGCAAAAAAGAGGAAAAGTAATGAGCCTGTTTTGGTAAAGGTAAGGAGTAGAAGTACAGATATTTTTTGCTCAGTACAAGTAAAAAGTAATCACAGAAAAAAGTACTTCTAAAAGTACAGATACTTGAAAATTCTACGTACAGTAGAAGTACAGTACTTGAGTATTTGTACTTGGTTACTTGCCATCTCTGGTTGTGGCAAACTATCCCATGGACCATGGACGAATGCTCGCAGTCAGCAGGCCTGTAGCCAAGTTGATAGATTATGTGATAGGACCATTCCATAGTGAAGATGTAAATTAACAGTGTCGGTGCTGCCCAGTAGCTCAGTTGGTTGCGGTGAGTCGGTGGTTCGAATCTCGCCACCGACGAATTTCCCCCACGTCTGCCCCCCCGCCCCATCTTCAACTGTTTCCACTAACGCTAATAAAGCTTGAAAAAAAAAAAAGAAAAAGAAAAAAACAGCCTGAATGGGCTGGAAAAAAAACATAAAAAAAAATGAACAGTGTCGCCTCTAGTGTCAAAGTATGCTGGCAGGGAACGTTTTTTTTTATGGCCGAAGCGCCGTTTTTTCCCAGTTTCAATGACAGGATTAGTCGGTTGCAGAGATCTGCAAGGTGCGTAGAGCACAGCACCATTATGCATGTGGGCCATCTTTAGGGGCAGCGTCTACAACCAAGTCATCATCGGCAATCCCACTGACAGGGAGATTCATGTATTAGTAGTGCATGAGAGTTTTCGGACACGGTCAGTATTCACAAGGCATAGTGGATTTCCATGACATTAGGAATGGCAACTGCCATTGGGAACAACAACTATTAAACACGTTTGAGTGGAGGACAGACCAAACATATCACTATTGAGTGATATGTATTATTATAGAATTATTGTACAGGCTTAATCAAGGGGAGTGCACAAACAGCACGTGAAATCATAGTGTTAATAACGCTGGGAAAGCCAAAACAATTATTTTGTGGATGGGGAAAAGCACCAGTAGGGTAAGGTCTAGATTTATTCTTGACATTTGCAATCTCTTCCCCCCCACTCGCCACTCCAATGAATGGGGTGTGATGGCATTTCAGCACAACAGCCCACTGCCAAATTATGGATAATATTAATTCAAAGGAGGCAACTTGCCAATGCCCAGAAGTGCAGACCTCCAGGAATCAAGATGGCTGTGATCTATAATGAATGGCACGAGCTCTTCTCAAAAAAATTAAGCACTCCTGCCCAGACGTCAGCGCGGGGCTGCATCGCACTAAGAAGGGATTGTAGCTGTCGGAGATTAGCCGTCGCTTCGCCGAGTTCAAGGGAATCGCGCAAAGGAATGCAGAGTGTGTTTTTTTTTTTTTTTGAGGACACGCCAAACTACAAGAGCCCCACATCAGCAAAGCCTAGCACACACATTTACTGGTGATCATGCTCTACTTTTCATGGAACTATGGGAAATTAGGACTATGCAGTCGTCCCGATTGCTAAAGGTGCATCCTGAAAAGAAATCGAATTTCTGTTTGTTTTTTTTTAAACTAGAAGCACTCAGAGATTGCAAACCTGCACCGTAGTGGTACAAAAAAATAGTACTTTAAGTGCTGGCAATATGTGTGGCAAGCCATTATCAATGCAAGTGCTCGTAGAGGAGTGGCCTGGCGAGCCAGAACCATGCATCGTCCACGCATCGCACATTGCTAGACGTTGCATAGCATAACGTCTAGTGATGTGCGACGCGTGGACAATGCGTTGGTTCTGGCTCAACAGGCTAGTAGGAAGCTGACGCTGTTGGACTTGACCAATCACTCAATCTGTACATGGAACTTTCCATCAATCTATCTGTAGGTGTTGGTGATGAAGTATGGTTATTCTGCTTGGTGCAGGCACGGGAGTCGCGGCCACGCGGCGTGACGTCACTACGGAGAACGTGGATCGTTTGCTCCGCCCCGGTGAAGGTAATTATTATTTTTGTTTTTTTAATCAGCCATGTTGAAAGTGTCAGACTCCAGTGCATGAGCTTATCCCAAAGCATAAACGCACCAAATCTGGGACAAATCCCAGCAAAATCATCCATGACGCTCCGCGTTTCGAGGAAGCAATTACCTATGATTTATAGTAGTGTCCTGATCTGATCGTCTGATTGGTGATCAGGCCCCAATCAGTTTTGGTTTTTTCAAAGATTTTTGGCCAATCATAACAGGTCGATCAGGGACTGGCAAAGCCTGAACACTCATCCTTTATAGGATACCTCCGCCCAGCCTCGAGAGCACGGCCAATCATACAAGCAAAAAGTGATGAATAATCCAGAGATGGCTGTTGGGCACAGACTATGAAATGATACAAATTAAATGATTAAACAGACAGATGGGCAGTCACGCTGTGATTACTCCCCAAAACTAGGGCAGTGGCCCGTTTGGGATGCAGGCACTCATGCGGGAAGTCTGGCCCACGACCAGCCTGTGGTGTTGTGGCGCTGGCTGATCCAAGCAAGATATCAAGTCTGCAAGTCAAGACTGACTGACATCAGAATCAGCTTTATTCACCACGTTGCATATTAGGGCTGCGACTAACCATTATTTCAATAGTCCATTAGACTATTTGTTGCATGCCTATTGCAGACACAGATTAGTAGACACACATGGAATTTCGGTTGGGCTCAGTATATTCTCTGATCAACACACATACAGTGTCAGAAGTAATGAAGGGGACATAACATTTATAACAATACAAAAAAAAAAACAATACAGTGCTGCCCAGTAGCTCAGTCGGTTAGGCAGTGTATTGGAAAGCACGCATATGCCTTAATGGCGCGGTGACTCAGTGGTTCGAATCCCACCACCGATGTATTTCCCGCATGTCTACCCCCCATCTTCACCTGTTTCCACTAACCCTAATAAATAAAGCTTGGAAAAAAACAGCCTGAATGGGCTGAAAAAAAAACATTAAAAAAACAAAAACAAAAAAAAACAATACAAAAATGTACTAGCTCTGTGGCGCAGTAGGTAAGACACCCGCATCGACCACACGTATGGTGCTTGTGACTTAGTTCACTAGGGCAGCGTCGCAAGTTCTCCTCCCCATCGCTTCTGCAGTGTCTCCCCCCGATCTCTCCCGTCCCACTTTTACAACTAACCTACCACTAAACTAAATGTCACTTACGCCAAAAAAAAAAAAAAATCATAGTAGGAAATGGTGGTGTACGTCATGTACTACAGTGCCCCCTGGAGTTCATGTGGCACTGCAATCAAAATAGAACTTAAGTGATATAGATCCTTTCATGCAAAGCAACAGAAGATGCAAGTCACTACTAAAAAAAAAAACAACATACGTCGCACAATAGTACAAAAATAGATTATTATTATTTATAAAGTGTTGGTTGTATTGTTGGTTTTATATTATTTCACAAATCTGGCACATTGGGGACAGCACTCAATTTTGTTGTATTTGTACAGCTTGCACAGTGACAATAAAGATGTTCATTCATTTATTAAAAATGACCAAGAACCCATCCCAATAATACACAAGCACACATATAAATACACAGACACACATACACAGACACACACACACACACACAGACAACACATTTTATATTAATTGATAGTTTGATATCGAGGAATTTGACATCCTTGCTGGAGTCATGCAAGGGGATACATTAGCCCCCTTTCTCTTCATTGTTGTCCTCGATTATGCGCTCAGGAACGCGATCAGTGGAAGAGAGCAGGAGCTTGGCTTCACACTCACCCCAAAGAAGTCGAGTCGACGCCCCGCAGTAGTCCTCACAGACCTTGACTATGCGGATGACATCAGTTTGCTCTCCGATAACATGGACCAAGCACAACTACTACTGAGCAGGGTAGAACTGGAATGTGCCAAGGTTGGCCTCAGGCTAAATGCCAAGAAAACGGAGGTCCTCACCTACAACATTCCTCCAGAAAATCAAGCCCTGACAACATCAGAAGGCACTGATCTGAAAGAAGTCAAGGACTTCAAGTTCCTGGGCTCATGGGTCAACTCAACTGAACAAGATCTAAAAGTTAGGAAGGCACTTGCGTGGAAGGCCCTGAATGGCATGGCCAGTGTATGGAGCTCCAACCTCCCCCGACGAATCAAACTCAGCTTCTTCTATGCAACAGTGGAATCCGTTCCCCTCTATGGCAGTGAATGCTGGAACCATCCCTGGAGAGGTCCCTAGACAGGTGCTACACCAGGATGCTGCGTGCAGTGCTCAACACCAGCAAAAGTGCACATGTTTCCAACAAAATCCGCTATGAAGGAATACCTAGGGTGAGCGAGAAGATTGTCGTAAGGAGAATGAGACTTGCAGGACATTGCCAAAGACACAAAGAGCTACCAGCCAGAAAACTGGTGCTATGGGAACCTACACGTGGGCACCGGTCCAGAGGATGCCCTTCCCTAACATTCGTGGACATGCTCAAGAAGGACGCGGGAGTCCATAGCACAAACAAACTGGCCAAATGTATGGAGGACCAGGATGACTGAAGGCTACGATGGAAGGCTCGTCTGAGGACGACCTAGAGAGACTGCGTCATATGCGGAGGTGCAAGTTGCCTGGGGCGTGGTTATGGATTTAGGCTTGCAGTCTGTAAACACGATACCCGGCAGTGGTAATGACTGTAGTGTTATAAATAAAACGTTTCAGAGATTGCAGAATCCACACCGATGGGCCAACAAAGCATTGCACAATCTGATCCTACTTCTGACACCATGTTTATTGGAGCTCAGAAGAAATTCCCACATAGAGGAAATGAGCAGTCTTGATAAAGGTATATTATTTACGAGTTGTATCTATTGTATCGACACCGGGCAAAGTTGTGCATCACAACATGGCTGCTAAAATAAACTAGGCTAAACTATAGCAAGACCACCAACGTGTCACAAAGTGACATTGATGAAATGTATTTTGCAAATTTAATAAGTTCCCAGGTTCACAGTTGAACCCTGCCAGCTTAATTTTCCGAATCTTATTTCACGACTTTGTTATTTTGGGTGAGAATAAAGCAGGGAAACAACAATCCTGGCAAGGTTGTAAAAAGAAGAAGAAAGTTTTACTTCAGCAGTACATCAAGTCTTAAGGCCGAGGCTGTCTGAGCTGACATTTTATTAGTGGAGTCGTCAACCGTGGAGTACAACACAGACAACACAAGAGAGAAAGAGAGAGCGAGAGAGAAGACTTTGTGAGCAGCTCTCGCCATCTCTCTCTGTCTTCGGCCACTCACATGGTGTCACTTCCCATTCCAACTTCCCAATGACGTCATGAATGGCCGCCTCAGTCTGATCTTCAAGATGGTGGAAATATTCGTGTCTTGCCAGATCATCCTTAGATTTTCTAGAGCCGCAGTGATTTGTGCAATACTGCACAAATGTTTTCAGGTTGCGAGCGTTGTTGTAATGTGTGTGTTGACTGTCTAAGTGTGTGTGATTATCTCAGTGTGACAGTGTGCATCTTGTATTGTGTGTGCTCGTCTTAATGTTGTCTGTGTTACTGTGTGGTTTCAGAGATAAAAATCAGGATTTAATTCTAACCAAAATGTACAGCCCTATAGACGAATTCGGCGGGTAGTTCGGGTTAAAGTTCTAGGATGAACATCACTTCTGGTAGTATTCGACATTTTTTCAACATGTCTATTCGGTGGGAGCACAGGCGTACCGCGTTATTTGCGTTAAAACGATGGTGGCAACTTGCGTTGTGCTATTCCACACCCAAATGCTCTCATGCGGATCTATGCCCCACAAACGAATGATTCAATAATATGAGCGACCCGTTCCATTTGCTCATTCAAGTTGGATTTACCAGTGGAAGCAGCCATCCCATTGCTACAGAAGAACATGTGACCGCATCGGTGAGTAAGTTCTAGTCAGATTTTGACTCTGCATTTCTTCATTACTTGCTGTGACTACAATAAAACGGTGAGCGAAGCGGGGTTGATCTCTGTGTAATTTGTCACAGAGCGAGCTGTACTAAGCGGATCTTGAAACGCTGTGCGTTTTGCGTGACAAATTCAGCCGCTTCCGTCCACTGCGATGAATTTTCACAGGCAACTATACAGACACAGGAAGTGCGTTTCAACCGGCTACACAGTAAAATTTGCAGTGTTAAATCAACACTTTAAGAGTTAAATTTAACACACTGTCCAATTTAGTCCTTATCAGATTTGGTGTTAAATTAATTCTTTCCATAGTGTTAAACGTCGACCTGAGACAGTGGTTATCCGTACACACCGGGGACGGGCATCTGCATCTCAGTGGAAGAATACCGCGAGGGCCTGCGACACGCCGAGTCGGCCTCAGTGCCTCTGCGACCCAAAACCCTGGGATCCGAGACGAAGCTCGGTCCGCGCGGGCGGGTGCCGCATGAGTCACAACGCAATGAAAATGGCGGCCTCTAATGTTTGAGAGAGGATAAGGTGGGCGGGGCTTTGGACGGGGCTTTGTGGAGTCTAATTGACACCGTGGCTTGTAAATCTGTAAATTAACACCACCACTAGTAAGTATTCAACTCTCTGTTGTTGTAATAACTCTGAAAGAGCATACATGGTGGCGCAGTGGTTAGCATTGCTGCCTCACAGCTAGAAGGTCCTGGGTTCGAATCCCAGCCCGGACAGGTCCTTTCTGTGTGGAGTTTACATGTTTTCCCCGTGTCTGCGTGGGTTTCCTCCGTGCACTCCGGTTTCTCCCACCACCAAAAACATGTTCTAGTTACCCTGCTCCAGTCAGTGCCCCCTGGTCAAGGCATTGGCTCAGAATCTGGAGTTGGTACGTTTACGTTTACGTTTAACACTGCAAAATTTACTGTGTAGAGAAAATGCCAGCCTCCTGTATTTCGCGCGTAAACTTGTCTATCTATGTGGCGAATAAACTTCTGATTCTGATGAGAATAGGGACCCTCTGGCCTCCCCTCCCACACCTTCTCTGGTGACCAGCGGCTCGGTGGCATCACCGCTACGTAATGACTCGTGCCATTTCCCATAACTTGCTCATCCGTCAATTAGGACGTTTCCAATAAGAGGACGCAGCGTGTGACATAATAAGGCCAGGCTGTCTGATGGATGGCCGAGCCGTCCAATCAATACGCTCCGTTTCATCATTGCCCTCCTCCCTCTCCGCGGCCCAATGAAATTAGACTGCGATCTTTGGAGGAGGATCATTAACCAGTGGATATACATTGTGGTCACGATGTCGCTGGGCGGAGCTGAAAGTTTGTTTGGCTTGTCTGAAATGTGTGAGATTCAGAGATGGGCAGTAACGCATTACATTTACTCAGTTACAATTTTTTTTAGTACTTTTTTAATTTTGGAGTACGTTTTTCACTACTTTCTACTTTTAATCAAGTAAATTTGAGGTGAAAAAAAAAACTTTTTACTGAGATGTCAGTAAAAAGTACTCGGTACATTAACTCTGCCTTTAGTGACACCCGTTGGGAACTGTTGGCACATATGTTGATGTCATATCTCTCTCTCCGGCGCTTTCTCTCTTGCTCTCTCTCTCTCTCTCTTGGTGTCTCTCGCTCTCTCTCTCTCCCACTCGGTCTCGGTCTCTCTCTCCGGCGATCTTTTTTTTTTTTTTATTCATTTTTTAAACTGAAAGTTTAGCTACTTAAGTAACTTTTTTGTGGAATACTTTTTTACTTTTACTTGAGTAACTATTTGGATGACTACTTTTTACTCCTACTTGAGTAATATTTTGCTGAGGTAACAATACTTTTACTTGAGTAATTTTTATGGCTACTCTGCCCATATCTGGTGAGATTATTATACCCCTGAAAACGTGGTGTGTTGGGGATGTAATGGCTTTGCATTGGCCGCCGCCTGCTCGAGCTGCTTCTGATCCCACCCAGCTCCTTTATGACATCACAGTCACTACCACCAACTCAACAGATTCTTGCAAAATCACAACCGAAGTTGCCTCGAGGCGCTTCACAGAAACAATTTTGGTGTTAGATTTTAATTTAAGCAATACACTAGCAGCTTACGTAACTAGAGCCTGCGACGCAACTTCTGCTGATTCTGTCAAACCACACCCTGCCTATCTTTATTTTATCATTTTATTTGATTTAAGTAATTTACTACAGAGCTATCATCATAGCTACTTCACAGTTATCAACATGTTACGGGGTGTAACATAGTGGAGAAAATCAAACAAGGATTTTGGTTATTTTCCAAAAACAAAACCTCAAAGTCTAGGGGGACTGGATCAGCGTGTCGACAGGCTTCTGGGGGGATTGGGTCTGAGCTGGAGGAGACCTCTGCACTCCTGCTGCCACTGCTGTATTGGGCTCCTCCCCTACAGGGCCCAGGTGCTGCCCGTTAACTCAATTAGGAGCCACTGCACAGAGGGCCAAATAATAGACAAATCCTAACAAAAATACTGGGTGGGTAACACACCACCATACAAACTAGGTGGATGTCCCGTGCGCCATCTTGGATAGGATCGGGACGGCTTTCAAATGTGATGTTCAGAGGCGTTTTTATTTTTATTTTATACTAACGCGCCGGCCGGAAAAAAAAAACAGAATAGCCGCACTGCCTCTTAAGCCGCATAGTTCAAAGTGAGGGGAAAAACTTGCGGCTTAAAGCCCGAAAAATATGGTTCAACAATATATTGTATATTGCTAATGCGCTTACCGCTGCAGTGGATACATTTTCAGAGCTGTTAACACAGAGTGACAGCAAGGAGTCACAATTGGCCGAATAATAATTTTCTTAACAAAAGCTCATACTGTACAAATACAACATTTTCATTTCAAACTAGAACACACCTTTCTCTGCACATACTAATGCTAACAAAACACTGGGTATATGAAATGGCGACAAATTGACAATAACACTTGTTTTCACTACACGAGGTATATGAAGTCTGCTATGAAAATATAAACATTGTGGAAATGTGTAAACTGACTGCAAATTGTATGAAAATGTGAATGTTGAATATGTGAATAGTATGACCACTAAAGTATGTGTGTGAAGCGTTTTGAAAATGTGTTAAGCGGCTGGCCACACACTTGTTAGCAACTGGAAAAAACTAGTAGTATTTACACTTCAGATGTGATCAAAAATGACCTAAACATTTGAGTGAGTGGGGCCCCAGGAAGCATCCCACTAACAGGCATGGAGAGGTAGCTTAAAATGGTTGAAATCGAGGTTTGTATGTGTGTGCACGTTGCGCGGTGTTGAAAAGCCAATTGAAACCCCAGGCAGGGAACATTTTCTGCTGGCTGCATTCCATCACAATAATTTGCAGTGTTTTTCTGTGTAATCGCTTTGTTAATTTCTCATCTTTGACATCTTGTGCGCGGCACCAATTTTCGCAGCAGTGGATTTAAAAAAAGAAAAAGCAACGAGAAAATGGACAGGAGGACGAAGGCAAGCGCACCGTTTCCCGGAGAGTTGTCATAGCAACGCCACGCCGCCGAGCGGTGTGCTGGTTAGGCGAGAGCCGCGGTGAGCAGGGGGTCACGCGCTGTTTGGACAAAGTCGGGCGCGTTGTTTGGAAAAAAAAGGCACATCTCATTTGCGCTGCGGCAAAACAATGAGGTCGCAGTGACACACAAACATGATCTCTCGCTGTGATCTCGCTGCTGCTTTGGTCGACCGCGACAGGTTGATACCACCGCGGCGGAGCCTCAGGGCTAGCTAGGTGTAGACGGCATGTAATCAAATTACAGTAATCAGATTACAAAAACAACTGTAAGGCCTCACAATTACATTTCAAAATATATAATCAACAGTCACATTTGCAAGGTATAGCAAGATTGAAGATTCAAAATTAATTTTAATTTGTATTGCACATAATGACAGGAGTACATACACATGGAATTATAGTTGGGCATAAAACAACTCTTTCAAGATCACCGGGTAATGAACAAGGTCAACACAAAAGAAAGAACAGCAGACACAAGGTATAAAGTGGCATTGGCATAGAATCAGCAGATGTAACATGTCAGTCAACATATCAAGCAGGGCTACCCCCAGAGTTCAGTAGCATCACCACATGTGGGAAGAAACTGTTTCTTAGTCTAGACGTCTTAGAAGTCAGGGTGGGAGGGGTCCACTACAATGTTGTTTGGCCCAGTCCCTCACTACACTATGTTATACAGTAGTTAACTACAGCGAAGCATATATTATAGAAATATATGTTGAGTGGTACATAACATTTGCCAAATATGGATAAAGAATTTGTATAAATTTGTATTAATATAGAATACAGTTATAGATGTGTATAAATATGTGTGTATGGGAGTATAATTATGTATATATTATAAATTAATGAAAGTGTATGCAGCATAGCATATATGTGTATGTAGTTACATTCAAATGCTGCTTATGCTAGACAAGGGGTGGGAGTAATATGTTTTACTTCTTCTCACTCCTTTTCGAATATTTAGTTCATCATCATCATTTTTATTTTCAGATTGTATTATTGAGTTTCATTATTTGTTATTAATTTCATTTATTTTTGTATTTTGTGTGTGAGTGCTAATAATATTCGAAATAAACTTCATTCATTCATTCATATATTGAACCAAGTCGTTTACAGACAGCACATCGCAGGGGCACAGTGCGCTCCCTCGAGCCACCGGGTGAGAGCAGGTGTTTGCTCAGTCGTACAACGCGGCCAGCGCTCCAGACGGCCGGGGAGCGAGAGAGAGTGGGCCCGCGCCGCTGAAACCGACATGAATGATGGGTGTTCTAATCATAGCGCTACACTCGATGGACGCTGAGCATTGTTCCTGCTCCGTCCTGGCGTCCTCTCTCCATCCAACGAGCTCGTACAGGAAACTCTTTCCACTGACTGCTGTCCCAAAAAAGTCTTATTTCTGAACTTTGTTTGATCTAGGCTAGGGGATTGAAATGTGCATGCCTTCATGCCAATTGTCCAAAATAAGTGTGGTGCAGATCCGCAGCATACTTATGTCAGTGAGGGAAGCGATCTCATCATAGCTGCATGCGCTGTGATACTGTAGGGGCTGGATGCAGCATAAAATCCTGATTTTCATCTCTGAAGCGCCAATTTCAGATTTGATTTCCGTGTTGTTTTGTTTTTTGAGAAAAAATGTCAAAATTTGAAAAAAGTATTACTTAAAATATATTACAAATATGAATTGCATTGACTATTCATGGGGTTGTCTTGGAGCTTACCTGCTTCGCCACGGGGCCACCCCCACACCAAGGCCCATTTCTTAGTGTGAAAATGGTGTCAATTCAAAGGGTTAAACCCAGCTCTCAGTCTCAGTGACATTAAGATTAGATTTAAGAGTGGTCAGGATGGGCTTTGGTGGTAAATGGACCATCAGCTCATTGAACTGAACCATTTCAATGCATTATGTTGGGAGAAATCAATCGGCATGAGAATGATGAATTAAGTTTTAATTCACAACGCTCAAAACGTGTGCAGTGACTTAACAAAAGTCTGTGTTTTAAATGCTTTACAATTAAACTTTTAATTAAAGAGAAAAAAAGGGGAACACCGTTCAAACCTTTGGCTTCATAAAATCATCCTCCCACAAAATGAAAGGAGGCATAAAAGCACCGGCGTGCGTGGGACGGACGTTTACAGCGTCAGCGGTGGTAGCAGCAGCAGCAGTAGCCTGCACTGACCCGAGCGATGGGGTCTCGGCCTCAAATCACCGACGCCAAAATGTATGCCGTCGCCGGATGACACAACGATTAACCATTGGGTCCGAGGTGCGCTTTTATATAATGGTGTCATCCTCTTGCACCCCGCTCC
>OMKY01231084.1:3995-21645 GCA_900302395.1 Bregmaceros cantori | reverse complement strand
ATTTCAACAGGCGTGATTTTATGAATAGTGGGTTGGTGTGGTCTCTATAGCCAGTATTATTTATTATCCTTATTGCTCTTTTCTGCATTATGCATATTGGTTGTAGAGGGGTTCTGTATGTATTTCCCCATACCTCCACACAGTATGACATGTATGGCAGAAGTAATGAGCAGTATAGAGTGTGCAATGACCTGTAGTCAAGAATATGCTTCGCTTTCCACAGAACTGATGTGCCTTTGGCTAGCTTTGCCTGTATGTACGCTATGTGAGGTTTCCAGCAGATTTTATTGTCTAAAATCACCCCAAGTTTTATTTCATTCACATTTTTGTATTATCTATTTCAAGTTCAATGTTGTAGTCTCTTTTGAGTCTACCAAACAGCATTATTTTTGTTTTGCTTAAATTTAATGATAATTTGTTTTTATCGAACCATAATTTTAACTTACAGATTTCTATAACAATTGAGTCCAAAATCTGCTGCAAACTTTCACCAGAACAGAAAATATTTGTTTTGTGAATGAATATGTCCTTTTATTTTGCATTCGATTTTAAAGGGTATTATTATTATTATTATTATCAGTTATTAATTTATTACTCTTTTTTCTTTATTTTTCTACAGCGAAGCGTTGGGGGCACTTTTGATGATAATAATAATCAGCAAAAAATGGATGATTTAAAATAATAGTAGTTTCTGATCTACTGCAGATTAAGATTGGTGGATGTGGGGGTTTAACCTCTGGCCGGCTCCAACAGGCGCAGTGTGCCCCCTAGAGGAGATGTGTGACGTGGCTCACGAGTTTGGCGCCTTGACGTTCGTGGACGAGGTGCACGCCGTGGGGCTGTACGGCCCGCGCGGCGGCGGCATCGGAGACCGCGACGGAGTCATGCACAAGATGGACATCATCTCTGGCACACTGGGTGAGTTCTGCTTAAAACACAAGCCTGAGTAGTTTTTGGTGTTAAGATAGGAGTTTAGATATTAGGCTTTGTATGTCACTATCTCACTATACTTGCATAATGAAATTGAAAGAAACTCATCCAGTGTCTTCACAAAGACAATCAATACAAAGAATTGAGAATAAATACAGAATGGAATACATACTAAGAGAATGCAATAGAATTTACTATTTGCAGTATGATATAAAAACAAAAAAGTAAATACGTATCAGTGCCTATGCATTCTCAACAACATACTTGCTTTGGGGGAGGGCAACCTAAAAATTTCAGTTAACTTCATGATATTAAAGGTATACTTTTAACTTCTTCCATTTGTAGTCCAAGGAATGGCTTAGTTTGGTTACCAATTTTCTATTTTGATTGCATGAAATTATCTTCTTTCGGCCTGCGACACATCTTCTAGAAATTTGGGAAGCAGTTTTTAGAAATGTGTATTTATTTAAAAGGATTTATAATTTGTTTAGGGTGAAAACCTTATTGAATTTCATTCTCCCCTCAGGGATGAATAAATTATCAAAATGAGTTCAGTCACCTGGAACTCTACAGGCGGCCTGGCTTTTGACAAAATTGTTTTTTGCTGACAGTTTTTTTTTGTTTTTTGTTTTTTTGTAAAGCTTCTCCTTCAGCTGTGTTGCCAGTCCTTGAGGATGTTAATAATGTACGCCAGCAGGCAGTCAGCCACTCGGCTCCTCGTGCAAACCACAGCAGGTTGTGTCACATCACGCGTTCCGACCACTCGCTCCGTGACTGTTGCCTAGCGACCGGCCGACGGCACGGAGCTGCTGCCGCCGCCGTCGTGGCCTATTCGCCGCGCCGCTTATTCAATTACCTCTACTCTCTGCGTCCGGCTCGAGCGTCCGCTTCATCTCCCTGGAGACTGTGCTTCAACCTCGGGGCATGTGCAGAGTGTGTTTGTGGCATCTGTGGGGCCAGATTGAATCAATCTGGAGATTTATTTAAAAATTAGCTTTTGAAAAGTATTAGAACCAGAACACTGAAATGATATCTTTTTCCATACAACCATAGCTCTGAGGTTGTTTTTTTCCGCCCAAACCATTCTAGAAATCATCTTTCATTCTTAAAGCCTTTTTCTCAATCGGTAAGCGAGCTACTCTGCGTCTAGTAATTTCTGTGCAGAGTTTATTGCAACTTTTTTGACAAGCCGTGTATTTTGCTCAGAGAATCTTGGTTGTTGAGCAACCTCAGGGTACTGACGAACATGACTGATGTCCAGAATGTTTAAAGCCATGCTACTTCTAATGTAGAGGGGTTCTTATATCATATAAGATATTTAATTAATTCTTATTTAATATAAGATATTGGCCTTTTATTCAGGTTTCTTCAGCTCAGTTCACCAAGGTTGGTAAAGACCCACCAGGGCCAGAGTCCTGCATGAGATTTTGGTCCAACCCTTTTTTAAAATACTTAAGGATCATCATACCAATTTTGCCAACTGTGGTCTTCCATATTACTGTCAACTTGGGAAGTTCACGTATGCTCGTTTGGTACATACAGCACAGCAACGAGACCTTGGCCCTGAGCCACCACCTGGAGCCTTGGCTGCAAGGCCACATAGATAGTAGTTGTTAGCTGTTGCTACTTGTGTCGCCAAATCCACATCTTCCAAACTCCGTACATAGCTTGGAGGTCTTTATATTTGCTATGAATAAATATACACCACAGTACATACATAATTTAATTTAAATATACGCAAAGCACAATACAGGATCAGTCGCTAGTTTACTCAGAATGCCACCCAACAGGTTTTATCATTTTCATCTTGCAGAATTAATTCACTAGCGTTGAATCGAATTCACAAATGTTTATCTCCTTGGCGGCGATAATAAAGCCAATATCTTGTGTTGCCAGCAGGAAGAGTTTTGGCCCGAGCCAAAGCCTGCTTGTCTTGCAAGCGGCTGGTTGGAATGTGCGTGTCACAACACAGGGTTGAGCAACATGGGTTGGCACAGCAAGACAGACGCTGTTACTTCATTCAGTGTGACTGGGAAGCTATTGTTTAGTTTGTTGCAGCAACCAGACCCATTAGACACTGACTAGGACCACAATGAAAAATAATTACATTTTAATAGTCGTTTTTGACGATTATTGAAACTATTAGCCAACTAATCTGTTGGATTTTTTTTCTGGTAAAAATGCTACACTAATAATTTGAGATTTAATCTTGACTCGAAATATCAACATATTTAATAGTCAACTCAAAATAGTCAAATGTTTTTATCATCTTGACCAACAGATGTATAACAATTGTTGCTTACTCTGACAAAATTGACTACAATCAATGTATACTATATTTTTTATTTTTATTTTTTGGTTTTCCTCATATTCATGTTTATTCATCAGTTATGTCCATTTAATATTTTCTGAAATTATTAGATTATATTTGAGTGGACCAATGGGGATAGCAAAACTGGCAATGATGACAAGGATTAAATTCCTTGGCGATTTAATAAATGTTGATCCCAATTTAATTGTATAATTAATGCAATGCAATGACAAGTCAATTAATTGACTTGTCATTGCATTGCATTAATTATTGCACACAATATTCACTTTTAATTAATTTTAAGAAAAGCAATCATTATTGCACTAATTTGATTGCACAACATTAGTGCATAGTATCTGGCACAGTCCCTTGTGATGGAAAACAAAATGGGTTGTTAACATTGTGAGTCATTCAGGAGACCAATTGCCCATGGGTGGAGTCTGTCTCTCAATGGACTTGTGTGACTGTCTATTTTGTGTCTGCGTCAAAGCCGTCAAGTCCTATAATCCCTCAATTGCATCGTTCCTAAATCCTGTCTTTTGAAAATGTGTTGGAGTCAAGCGATATCTGATTGCGAGATGGAAAAAGAATGTTGCGTGTCGGGCCTCAAGAGCTCGCTCGAGTATCTCTCTAGTTGTTTGTTGATCGCTGCTGTCGCTAATCTTCTATGGGGGTGTGGGAGGGATTGAAGGCAGGTGTCAGGTTTCCCCCTACTCGCCGGCAAGGCAGCATTCATTACGATGTCACAATGAACGGCCTTGAAGGACGCCACGTTCTGAAAATCAAGCTTTCTGTTCGGACGAAGCCTTGGGACGGTCCGGACACAAAGGAAACCCGTCTAGCTTCAACCTTTCCCACACTCTTCATCCTGAGGGTCGGCCTTTCCGAACGGTGTGTCCTATGAGAGTGGATGCTAGAAGCTAGCTAGAACTCTATTTTTTTCTGTCTAAACATACAATCCAGATTTTAGTTTAGAAGCTATTTTAGTTTAGTTTATTTTAGTTTCTTAAATCTCATTTTTTTTCCAAAACGAATGTAGATCACAATTGAGATTTCAAAACCTCTTTTTAAAAATGTAAAAAGCTTTGTATTGCACGCTTTAATATAAAAACCGTAAACATAAAACGTAACATAACAAATGTTGCGTTTTGCGTAAAACGTAACATAACCACTGACAATGAAGAGAGTGTAAAGATCTACAACTTCCTAGCTCACCCAAGCGGGGTCACGGAGGAGGAAGTGAACACTAACAAAATGAGCAACTTCCCGTTGTGTTATTGTGATGTAGTCTGGGGTAACAACTCTCACTGGACATGTCTACAAGTTGTTTTTTTTTTGTGCTGCGTGCAATAGGGCTGTTGCACGTGGCGTCACATCTTGGCGGCGGCAGACATTTTGGTGGTATCGCGTACGGTGAAGTATACGTACATCATGTACGGTTAAGTGGTATACCTTACCACTTCACATCCATTATATAGTTGCAAAAACAATGTACGCATTGATGGCATATTACTGCGAATAAATGAATAATAAAATACTTTTAAATGGACAATGTTATGCAAATATCACTCTCTGCCTGTTTGTCCGACCGCGATGATGCCACCATAATGTCTGCAACAGCCCTATCCATGGGTTTTGTGTACATCCATAAGGATGAAAAATTAACCGTACTGGCCATGTTCTTCGGCTCTCCTTTCCATTCAAACGGTGCTTAAGTCGACCATCTCCTCTCTCCATCTCCGCAGGCAAAGCCTTTGGCTGCGTGGGCGGCTACATCGCCAGCACGGCGGGCCTGATCGACGCCGTGCGCTCATACGCCGCCGGCTTCATCTTCACCACCTCCCTGCCCCCCATGCTGCTGGCCGGAGCGCGCCAGTCCATCCGCACGCTGAAGGGCGAGGAGGGCGTGGCCCTGCGCCGCAAGCACCAGCGCAACGTCAAGCTGCTGCGCCAGATGCTCATGGACTCCGGGCTGCCCGTGGTGCACTGTCCCAGCCACATCATCCCCGTCCGGGTAAGCGGATTAGAGTTTCAGCTGAAAAAAATAAAAAGTGATCTCTTGCATTTACGAATTACTGGATTAACCAAATCGTTTAACGCTAAAACTCAAAATATTCTGTAGAAATTAGGGATCTCAAATACTAGATAAATAGTAATCAATAACCGATAAAATAATAATATTGAATTTATTGAATTCTCACACCAATAATTAATCAAAATATGTACTACCATACATTTGACGCACCACCCAAGAGGAATCACTTCCACCTGGTCCAGAATATCTGAATGAAAAGCCATAGAATATTATTACCATTTTTTTTTTTATTAATATTTTGAGTTTTTTATTTATTTTTATTAATTGACCAATTAAATTAATGATAATTGAATAATGCATTAACCGTATTTTGACATCACTAGTGCCGATGGTGGTGATTAATCGATCAATCAGTTGATTACATTCAATCGACCAGCCTAGTAGTAGTCGAATGTCCACCTTTATGTTATAAAAATGCTGAAAATTGAATTCAACTATAGAACATGTTTATTGTTAATTAATATTAATTTTCTTAATTTGTGCTGCTGTTTGAAGATCCACAGAATATTCACAAGAATTGATACCTATATACAAGTGCTTATGATGATGTATAAGAAGATCTCTACTTTCTATGAAAAATTATCTTCTGGTGTCAGTGCAACGTGTTCGTTCTTTCTATAGAACATCCCTGGTAGTCAACGGTTCAAGGGCTGTTCCTTTAGGCTGGAAAGAGTGTGTGTAATCTCTTATGAAAAGGAGGAGCTCTATTACCGTGACCTTTTCAATCTCCTCTTAACCCTTTGTGTGTCACATGCACATGCTGCGTCCACCTCACATGTCAATGGCGGCCGGCGGAGGAGGGCGTTGGCGTCACGGGCAACATGCATGGGGAGACTTAGAAAACACATTCGAATGAGGTTAATTTAAAGACAAAGTTCCCAGTGGTTTAATTTTTATGAAATTGTTTTCTATCTAATTAGGGGAAAAACTGATGGATAAAGTTCGGTTTTAAAGTGTGCTTTCAAGCAGGGTGCCACCCTGAAGGCTGTGAACACTTTATCCTTTCAACCTCAATCGTGATCCTGCCATCGACGACAGCATTTTCACTATTTTTTTTTCAAATTACCGTAACTCTGGTAAATTCAATTTGCGCAATTGAGAAGGTTCCAACAGTTACTGAAAGAGGAAGACTTTCAGTGGATATTAGGGTCATTACGGTAACCTCTTTCCCCCATGGAAACTCGCACACTGAGAGCAGACAGAGACACAGGAGGAGTAGAGATGCAATTTGCGAGCTGCGATCGTCACAAGGCTTCTTGTGACCAACTTTTAGCATGGTTTGGCGTGTGTTTTGTGCTTTGCATTCTTTGTTCTTTGGTGTCTTTTTTTTTTTTAAACGTATTATTATGTTGTGCTGTATTTTCCCATGTTTTCATTATTTTATTTGTTTAATAATAATAATAATAATAATAATAATAATAATAATAATAATAATAATAATAATATTTGGAACATCGCATCAACCAATATGTCTGAGATGCAACTGAGAAGGCAGCATAGATGTAAAATTTTGCTGTGTGCATTGTGAGGCGGTAAATGCAGAAATTTCCAAATTGGGGGCAATAAAGTTTCTATCTTGATTGCTTCTCCCGGTGTATTGTCCTGTCCTACCATCTCATGGCGCGTCCTGTCCGTCCCGTGCAGGTGTCTGACGCAGAGAAGAACACCGAGGTTTGTGACATCATGATGTCGCGCTACAACATCTACGTGCAGGCCATCAACTACCCGACGGTGGCGCGCGGCGATGAGCTGCTGCGCATCGCCCCCACGCCGCACCACACCCCGCAGATGATGACCTATTTTGTTGGTAAGCCAGACATATTTTAAAATTACTTTTCAGAAAGACAATGTTAATCAAATAATTCCTCATGGCTGATGAAGTTCAGCTGTTTATATTCAGAATCAAGTTTATCGCCACTGTCAATGATACGACTTTACAGACCAGGATTATTTATGTAGGACACACTGCAGCACAGAACACGGAGCAAGTTGCGAGAAGTCCAAAGTGGTCAGCTACTGCTAGCCCCAGCCAAATAAATAAGACTAACTATTTATTAGGGTTTTGTGTGTAGTGCAGGGGAGGCTTATAGATTCGGGATTCCCATGGTGTGTGACGTCCTAATGTAGCCTGAAACCACACTGAATTAAAAAAAATGAATAGTGCATACATTTTTTTGTGCCATGCACTCAAATGTCTCCCTGTGTGTTCCCCACAGACAAGCTCCTGGCCACATGGAAGGAAGTGGGTCTGGACCTCAAGCCGCACTCCAGCGGCGAGTGCAACTTCTGCCAGCAGCCGCTGCACTTCGAGCTGATGAGCGAGCGGGAGAAGTCCTACTTCAGCGGGCTCAGCCACCCCATCTCCGCCTGCGCTTAGCGCCCACCTCTCTCTCCCTCCATCCCCCCCACCCACGCTTCTAGACATTCTGTGAGGACTTGAGATGATCCCAATGGTCGTTTGATAGACTCTTGACACATACAGCACCTTGCCGTTTTCCAACGCCAAACAACTTGCAGCTCCTTAGTATGGAGTGTGGGGAAAAATATATTGGAAAAAGGGCAATTATATCACAATACATCGTACGTCAATATGTTGTCTCAATTCATAGCTCCGCATATCAATCTTGCCAGTGCAGAAGCTAGTGCTTTCGTTGAGTGGGGTCTTGTCGGGCTACCTAGAATTGGTTACTAAATGATGGACAGCACTGGAATGAGTAAATGCGGCAATGATGTGAAGTGAGGGGAGAGCGTTTTCATCTGATTTGGTCATTTGGATCACAATATTGTGATACCGCAACTCTATGTACTGAACCAACGTGGTTCTTTGCAAATGGAACGAGTTTCCCAATTCTCAGTGAAATTTCATGGTACAACGTTCGGCTGGTAGCACAAGGTAGAGCTGCAAGTGTGATGGGTGTTGAACGGCCAGAGGTCGCTGGTACAACAAAACAAAAAAATTTATTAGATAACGCTAAGTACTACAGACGAGTTTACCCGCGAAATGCAGGGGGCTGGCATCTTGTCCCGTCAGTATGAAACACACTTCCGGTGCCTTATCGTTGCCTATGCAAACTCTAGTACTTGACCGAGCACACAAAACGCACGCCAATTCAAAATCCGACCACTAGATGTCATCTGACCAGTTACACATCGCGTCACTCGCTCCGTTCATAATTTTGTATAAATATTGATGAAATACAGTCAAAATCCAACTTAAAGTTACTCACCAAGTGGTCACATGTTCTTCTGGACCAATAGGCTGGCTGCTTCTACTAGTTCTTCCAAAGGGAATGAGAAAATGGAACGAGTTTCACTGATTATTAAATCATGCATTTGTGGGTCACAGATCCGCAGGAGAGCATTTGGATGTTGAATAGCACCCCGCAAGTTACCACCATCAGTTTTAAATAACGCGGTAGGTGTGTGTTCCCACCGTATATTCATGTTGAAAAATTGCCAAAAACACAGCGAACTAAATTACACCGGGCGTGACGTTCAGACACCGGAAGTACCCCCCGAACTCGTCTATAGAAGAAAAGGCGATCACCCCAAAGCATCATGGGATGTCGGGGGAAAATGTAACATCTGTTACCATGAGTGGCTTAGAAAGGCAATTGTCCGAGCATAAATATACCAGTCCATCTGTAGTTATCGGCTGTTATCACTGTGCACACGTAGTGTTACGTAACCACTTCACGTCTATTTACATATGTCACTTGCAATATGGAACACTCGTCTTGTATGGGCCTCTTGCGAACATCGGGAGAACCATTGTGACGTTCCAGCTAGACATTATGGATGGGTGCTTATCGCAGCGGCAGGAGACGCAGACGGGGAAATGATCGCTATGTTATGTTGTGGAAACGTTTGTGTTGTTGTTGGTCATGTCTAGAAGCGTCACTATCCTGTTAGCCCATGCTCATTCCTTGTCGCTGTAAGTGCAGTCGAGCTGTGTACAATCAAAACTGGTTTGATAGATTTTAAAAATGTTTACAACTTCAAAACTTTCTAGAGTACCAAAACGAGCTGTTCCATTTTTCTTTATTGATGTTGCAGGGTTGGGAAGTTACTTATGGACTAATTTAGAAAAAAAAAGGATAAAATCAATTATTTTAATGTTTTTCTGTGTCGTGCAGTTGTGCAAATCGTAACGTGAAACTACCCTGAATTAAAAACATTACATTATTTATAATTAGACTAAGGAAAAAAAAGGTTAACCAAATTTAATTCTATACCTTTTTGGAAGTTGAAATGCAGTTGGCTCCAAATGAAATTTCTGCAGCAACTTTTTGAGGAAATTGTAGAATAGAAACAATTTTATAATAAAAAAAATGAAATGTTGACCTCGGAACAGATAAAATGTGTTGAAGTGCATCACGTAATAATGAAGTGCATTAGTGAAGTTGGACCAGGAGGTGTCCTGATGGATGCAGTGTCGCCCTTTGCATATTTGCCGTTCCACCTGAATTTACTAAATCCTCTTATATGGTTGTCAGCAGGGCAGTGTTGATAAAATGTGTGAAGTATTGTCGTTACTGAATTTTGTTAACTCCTGTCTGAGACCGAGCGTCTACTCTTTTTGTTTTTCTTTTTGTGTTTTTTTCTTCCAAGTCTATCAAACCAGCCGTATGTTTGCAGCTCAATTCCCACTTAACAATGTCAGAAATTGTACTGAAAAAGATGTATTTAAAGATGTTATAAGGTATATCAAATATATATATATATTAGTATCCTGTTCTATATTATGATATAAATGCCACTGATGTGACCCTTGTGTGCTTTGTCTTTTGTCCCTTTTTATCTGTAAAAAAAAAAAAATGCAAACAAATATTGTTTCCTTTTCACATAGGTTACGTGATTGTAGCATATCGCAATCGTTCAGTAGCATCACTGCTTGTGGGAAGAGCTTCAGTCTAGAGGTCACGGTAACGTCTTCCCGAGGGGAGGAGGGAGAAAAGTTTGTGCGCTGGGTGGGAGGGGTCGGCTAAAATGTTCTCTTCACCCTGTCCTGGAAAAGGTCCTACCAGTATGTCAAAACAACCGAATAAAAGAATAACCTGCCAAAATTGGTAGCCTTAAAACATGTGCCAATGATCGTCTAGGTGCCAAAGGCACAAACGGTAGTTCAAAGCCGTGAAGGGATAAGCCTATGGGTAAAGGTGCTCCTCTTTTCCATCAGCACCTTAAAAACCAAAACCTTGGTCCTCCAAAACCACATTATGTGATATTGTGATGGATGGCAAATCACCGACTCACAGATCACAGGGAGAAAAACTGCTGACTGATGTCACTGAAACCAGTAATGGGGTCAATCAAAAGCAGATCTCTAAAATGCTGCGATCATATAAATCACTCTTGGTGAGTGTACTCCTTGTCAAAACAAATTCCGCTCCACATCAAAGCCAAAATCTACAATACATTCATCCTACCTGTAGTGCTGTACGGCCCTGAATGTGTAAACTGGACCACAACGTTGAGCAGTATAAGACCACATAGAAATAAAATAACTCCGCAGACTAACCTCACTCAAACCAATAATGACAATCAAAAGCAGAACCCTTAAACTCTACAGACACATCAAGTGATCCCAAATGGGTCTGACAAAACTCTTGTCTTGAAGGATTAGTGGTCGGCACATTGTGCTTGAACCGGGGAAAGTGAACTATGAATGAGTGAGTGGAAGGTAAAAAAAAAGAAAAAGCAGAGACAAGCGCCCCAAACGATGCTGCGACAATATCTACAAATGGTCAGGACTTCACCTACCAACCCTAAACAGAAGTGGATTGGCACCTCTGGAAAAAGATGCACCCACGTTAATGCACATTCTGCAGCTGCATTTTTATGCACCTGCCTGCTTTTGTTTAAAGTGATTATTGCACATTTTCTCTAAATCTTATAAACTTGAACTTGGTTCAACTTTTTAAACATCCTTGAGCTTGTCGGCTACATGATACATTTAACCTTATACCTTTGTTTAGCCTTGTACAGTTTTTTGTGTTATCACACAAAAGGAAAAAAAGTCTTCCATCTTGAAAGATCTTGAAACCAAGCAACTATTGTGAAACCAAAGCAAGAGAGACTTCGGACAAATGCATCACCTTGTCAGAAGTTATGGACCAAACAAATGTTTGGCCATCTTGAATTCAGCAATCTTGCAAGAGTTGGCGTCCAAAATCTCATCCGTTCATGAACCTACCCTAGAGCATTAACACATTGAATCTGGTTAACTCAAAGGGTCTTGCAAGAGCATTATATCCCCTAAGCTCCGCATTTCGGGGATATAATTAGTCACACAATGCATCATGGGAAAACCATGACCAGTCCCAGTTGCGCACTTTACGGTATATACCTAGCTACTAGACAGTACGGTGGGTCTGGACCAACCAGGCACACAAATCAGATTGTCGCCCAAATTTAGACGGTCCAATCAGCGCCCCAAGGTGGGCTTGTTTGAATCGAGACATGGGCCTCCACGCCACCGACTGCGCTGTGATTTGATAACTTAATAGGATTGACACTTCTGCCTGCTTACTGCCATCCCTCTGGAGGGGTTGACGGGACTATGGCAATTTCCAGCCAGTCCATTGCCTGATGTTGTCTGTCCATACAGCGCAGGGTCGTCCTCTTCCTCGTTTCCCCTCCATCTTGCCTTCAAGAATGCTCTTCAAGATGCTGTTGTGCCTTTTAACATGGCCGTGAAAGGACATTTTTCTTGTTTTGATGCCATCCAGTAGTTGTCTTATTGTACCAAGCGAACTGAGGATGCCTGCTTAATCCAGACCAAATGATCCTTGCGTGCAATGCATGGATAATTCATTTGTTCTGGCTCGCCAGGCTACTATAAAACAGTCTATTACAGAGATGTGAGCAAGTCCCTCTTTCTCAAGTCTCAAGTCTCAAGTCCTTCTTGGGCAAGTCAAGTCAAGTCCCAAGTCAACTCCGAGTCAAGTCATCATTAACATACTGTCATTTTAGCTCCAGAATCTTATTTTAATAAAGTCAAACGCAAGCAATAGTTTTGCATTTATAATGGCATTGTTTGATTTTTTTGCTACTTCACTAAAATCAGATTCTGGAGCTAAAATTACAGCATGTTAATGATGACTTGATTTGGAGTTGACTTGGGACTTGACTTGACTTGCCCAAGAAGGACTGGAGACTTGAGACTTGAAAGAGGGACTTGGTCACATCCCTGGTCTATTATTGTCTATGGCTGTCGGGCTGTGCACATAATGTCCATTCAATTGCTACGCTACCATATTTACCATTTCACCCTGTTACGCAGACACATAACTGACCCCCAAACAAGCTGTATGATTACAGAGAGGGGGATGTATGTGCTGACCTGTTTTTCCCCTTTGTGCAGCATCGTCTGTTCTTATATTACCTGGCACGGCTTAGCCACAGCCTTACATTCAATGGCCTACTTAGAGAATAGAGGTCAAAGGTTAACATTGTTGATGTCCTCCAAAAATGTGCAAATGTGTTGCGGGGAACATGAGAGCAGCTCCCATTATGCACCTCAGATGCAAACCAGTTATATAATAAAATATTACTAAAAAATACTGTATATCATCATATATCGTCATTCGTCATATATCTATATCATATTTATTATTTATTACATTTTGTTATATTTTGACAACAATAATACTTATACTTATACTTATACTTATACTTATACTTATACTTATTATTATTATTATTATTATTATTATTATTATTATTATTATTATTATATAGGTAGAGTAAAAAATAACGTGTGGCTGCAAGTAATTACTTTCCCAACAAACAATTTGAAAGAATTCCACACCCAAACAAGATAGCATGTGCTGCCACCTGGAGCAGTTCATATGAACGATGAACGATGGGGAAATATCTTGATATTTAATTTCAAAGACATTTCACAGGCCTGGCTCAGACAGGTGTGCTGTGAACAATGTGAGCTGTGTTGTTGAAGGTCTAGCCATTGGTCCTGGAATCAGAACTCACAGACAGACCCACCTGCGGGGGCGGCGCGCTGCTCCACAATACGCACTATTTTCAAAATGGAAACAAGTGTCCGTCTCTGGACCGAATAGAGATGGTATGCTGATCAAGTGGTGGTCAGATTTTTATTTATTTATTTTTTGGGTGCGAGCAGCATTTTCCATTTTATTGACAGGGTTAGTGTGAAAGGGGTCGGGGAAGTGGGGAAGCCGACCTGCAGCATACTTACGTTGGTGAGGGGCAAGCGATCCCACAACAGCAATTTTTCTTTTAATGGTCAAAAGCATGTTTTGTTTTGGCAGGCAGCATGATGATGTGAAATTGCTCAATCTATGACTGGCCTGGCCATGTTTTGGATTCACCAGCAAGACAGTGATTGAATCAAATCGGCAAACCATTGGTCGAATGGACAAGTGAGCCTTGAATTTACGAATAGCGTAAAGTCTCATGCGATTCTCTGACCCAGACTGGGAGTTGGTCTGAGGTCCTCAAGGGTAGCGGATGGGTTGATCTCCGCCCGGGCGTGGGATTGTGAGTGCAAGCTAGTCGATGTCTGTGATTCACCTGACTTTGCTAACTTTGCTGAGCCGTTCTGAAGAATCCTGAATAAAGTCAACCTCTGTGCTATACATCCTTCATGGTCATTGGAGAAAGGGTAAGATGGTTTGTGATGCCTGGGAGATAATCCAATGTGTATTCGGCAATTATTGGTAGCCTGGCGAGCGTCCATGCATCGCACCTTCGAATTGAGACGTGGGCGGAGTTCGATATGGGTGACGTGATACGTGGGCGGAGTTTGGTTGGCACGCCTCCCACCTACTGCACCTATGCAATGTGAGGACAATTAGTTGGTTCCGGCCCGCCAGGCTAACTTACTGGCACAACCTAAGGCTAATATTAGACAGCAGCAATCCGTCTGAGGTGCACACTGTTGGCCGTCATAATTCTGTTGTCTTAATCGCATCACAAACAATACATGTTAGAGAGTCACCATGATTTACGGAACACATTCTCTCTGTTATTGTTCAGAGGCAGTGATGTAACGCCTTGAGGGTAACAGACAACAGTCATTTGGGCGGCAGCCATGTGCACTGTGTCCTCGCATCAAATAGTTCCTCTTGTTGCCATTAGACTTAATTGTGGAATGTCCTTTTTTTAATAGGGGAATGTTCCCTTTTAATTGGGAATGTTCCTTTTTAATTTTTATTTATGTGTTACATGGGGAAAATTGGTTCCTTTATAAAATAACTGACCTGACTTGATAGCTACTATTAATTCCCAATTTTCCCAAAGCAGTTCAGTGCCATTACGTCTTATGAAAACACAACTCACTTTCTTGAGAGTAGGTTTTAAACCTCATTTTGGTAATAATGTTAAAATTTAGTCAGAATCTTTACACACAAAAAAATGATGAGATATTTGACATGCACTTTTTATTTAACATGAGGTAAATGACTCACAAAGAGCATAATGCAACATCTAGGTGATTAAATAGTGAGTATTTGAGTATTTGTTATAGTATTTGAGTTTTTTGGGAACGTGACTTTAATCTTGTGCTACTTTGAAATAGTAATTCTGAAATCAAAGCAATTGTAACATACTTGAATACAGACATGTACCTGCCCGGACGTTGGACTTGACAAATTTGCTGAAGCAATTCAAATGATTATGGTGACCCTACAATTATCTACTTCTAGTGAATCAGTGGGAAGAAACAATACATGTGTGATACACACTGTTCTCCCAGTTGGCTGTCAGAGCGGTACGTCAGCATAGCTTTGTGTTTGGTTTACAAGTGATGAACATTACCATCAAACTCTGGCACTGTTGTACTGTCACATTGTGTGCTTCTTTTGTGTAAGCGATTTCCGATAATGTGAAACTACCTGCCAGGTATTATGGGTAATGAAGTCGAACCAGAGATGGCAAAAATACCCCATTTTCTTAGTTGAGTAAAAGTAAAATACATTTGAACAAAAACAACTTGAATAAGATTACAAAGTACTGATCCAAAAATCGGGCTCTGAAATATACTCAAATGTATTTTTGAAAGCAGAAAGTACAGGCTCTAAAATGTTGGGTGGATTGCCCTAAAGTGGGCCACTGCCTAATTTGGCACACCTAAGTTCCAGGTCTAACATGCCAAACTATGGACATGTCTCTAACATTAAGTTAAACTGTTCAACACTATTCTTCACTGTTCCACCTTAGGCAACTGACTGTCCCACATTAGGAAGCTGCAAAAGAATGGCCCACATTAGGGCAATCCACCATACTCAATGCATTTTTGAAGGTAAAACGTACTAAAAAAAAAGCAGATGTCACATATATGCAGTGGTGTTTACAATAGGCTGCATTACCTAACGTTAATAGTTCTTGTAGATCCGTGATTTTGCACAAACAAAATAGAGTATATTTATATGATTTACATAAAGTAACAATTCTGTTTTCGGTAAAGAGTAGAAAGTACTATGTTTATATGTATTTGTGTGGAAAAGGCACAAGAGTGAATGGGGCTGGATGAAGTGGTCTAACCGACTGCGCCACAAACCTAGTGTAACAGGTGTGAAAAGGTCATAATCACATTTCTCGTTACACACATACACAGTGATTGAACCAACAATAATAGGCTGCACAGCCAATTACTGTAAGCAATCGACTGATTTATATAGTCCTATGTATGCAGTATCTTCTTTGGTAAAGGTGTCTATTCGCTCGCAGCCCCTGTTGCTCCTGTTGCATTCTGGGAAATCTAATTTTCCCATGTGATCTGATTCGGGGGCATCCATAGTTTCTACATCTCTGTGGTCTGATGAAAAAAAACAAAAAAAAAACGATCCATTTACTATGTTAGGGTTAGGTTAGTGGTTAGGGTTAGGGCTATGGTTAGGTGTTAGGGCTATGGTTCGGGGTTAGGGGTTAGGGCTATGATTAGGGTTTTGGGGGGGCGGATCATTTTTTGGATTTACGCCGGAATTCATGTCGGAACGCAGTCGTGCGCCCATCTGATTTCAGCCTATGATATATTGTTGTGTGTGAAGTTTATCCCGCCTTTTACACCCATCACACTAGCCCAGATTGTGAACTTTTATCTACAACTCAGGTGTCAACACTCGCACTCGCCACTCACTCTATTCGCCTTGTATTTATGTTGCTGCTTGCCATGAAGGCTTTAACTTTCTTGAATCACTTAACTCATAACATGCCAGGAAACAAACGGTAACACAAAACCCTGCATGGTGACTGACGCCGGAAGCCCTCTCCATCCCTAGCCTGGCAAGCCAGAACCAACTTATCGTCCACGCATCGCACACGACTAGAGCGAACATTGCGTCTGGTGTCGAGCGAATCCAACAAATGAGATTATTGGGTGTTTGACAACCGGCCAATCAGAGCCACGTTGAGGTTCACTCTACAAGACAAGATATGGGCGGAATTTTGTACGTTGCGCAAGAAGCACTGTCGTCACTTGCTCCGTCTACTGTGCTGTGATTGGATAATTCGATTTTTTTAAAAATAACCCCCGTTTTTTAATATGCTGACCACCAGACTCAATGTTCGCTTTAGTCACGTGCAATGCGTGGACGATTAGCTGGTTCTGGTTTTCCAGGCTACTCCATCTCTGATTTCTCTGGAACTGCTGGCTGAGCTTGGCTCTAACAGAGTGTTTTTAATGGGGACGTCATGGCCACACACAGCTTGTTTCCGAGCTGCGTGTTTCCCCCTGAGTCGCTAATTGAATAGAGTCGCTGGCCGTGCTGCTCCACTGTGTGTCCGCGTTCCTGAGTTTCACTCCAATACACTTGTTCTTACACAGAGGCCTGGAAACAGTTTACAAAGGAGTCATACAACACACATGCACACACACACACTCACTCAGACACATAGGCAGACACACACACACACACAAGCACCTACACACTCAGGCAACTATATAGACACTCATAGAGACCCACACACAGACTTGCAAAGAAGGACCTACACTACCACATAGGCATACACACAGAGACATTCATAGATACACGCACACACACACACACACACACACACACACACACAAGACACACACAGACATATACAGACACACACAAACACACACAGACATGCACAGAGGCTTGCACAGAAGCACCTACACACAGACACAGGCCCAAACACTCAGACACACAAAGACACAAACAAAGACACACACGGTCACATGCAAAGCCACACACACAGGCACAAAACATACACAAACACAAAAAGACATACACAGACACACAAACACACACACACCAGACACTGACACATAAACACAGAGTAACACGCACACAAACACATACACACAT
>OMKY01231079.1:0-12578 GCA_900302395.1 Bregmaceros cantori | reverse complement strand
CTTGTGGGCATGTCCAGCATGTTCTTGCACACTCTCCAGGGCATGTGTGCAAGATATGCAGCAACCCTGCAATCAAATGCATGTGTGTGTGTGTGTGAGTGAGTGTGTGTGTGTGTGTGTGTGTGTGTGTGTGTGGGTGTGTGTGTGTGTGTGTGTGTGAGCTGATGGCGTGCATGTGGGGTTAACACAGTGTGTGTTCTTTCTGTGTGTGTTGTGTGTGTGTGTGTGTGTGCTGAAAAGGTTGAGGGTGAATGCTTGGCCCATCTTTATGGACAATAAAGATCTGATTTCAAAGAGACAGAGATATGGACAAGCTAGCTGGGTGGAGCTAACTGGAGACTTGGTGCAGCTAGCTGTGGTGGGTGGAGCTAGGCTGTAGTGGGTGGAGCTATGCAGCATTTAGTGGAGCTGGGCTAGAGTGGGTGGAGCTAGGCTGTAGTGGGTGGAGCTATGCAGCATTTAGTGGAGCTAGGCTGTAGGGGGTGGAGCTAGGCTGCAATGGGTGGAACTAGGCAGCATTTAGTGGAGCTAGGCTAGAGTGGGGAGAGCTAGGCTGTAGAGTGGGTGGAGCTAGGATGTAGAGGGTGGAACTAGGGTACAAGATGGAGCTGGGCTCTAGAGGGTGGAGCTAGGCTGTAGAGGGTGGAGCTATGATGTAGAGGGTGGAGCTAGGCTGTAGGGGGTGAAGCTAGGATGTAGAGGATGGAGCTAGACGGTAGCGGGTGGAGCTAGGATGTAGTGGATGGAGCTAGGATGTAGAGGATGTAGCTAGACGGTTGAGGGTGGAGCTAGGCTGTAATGTGGGTGGAGCTAGGCTGTACAGGATGGAGCTAGAATGTAGAGGGTGGAGCTAGGTTGTAGAGGTTGGAGCTAGGATGTAGAATGGGTGGAGCAACGTTGTAGAGGGTGAAGGTAGGATGTAGATGGGGTGGCATTAGGCTGTAGAGGGTGTAGCTAGCTGGGTGGAGCTAACTGGAGAGTTGGTGCAGCTAGCTGTGGTGGGTGGAGCTAGGCTGTAGTGGGCGGAGCTATGCAGCATTTAGTGGAGCTGGGCTAGAGTGGGTGGAGCTAGGCTGTAGTGGGTGGAGCTATGCAGCATTTAGTGGAGCTAGGCTAGAGTGGGTGGAGCTAGGCTGTAGTGGGTGGAGCTATGCAGCATCTAGTGGAGCTAGGCTAGAGTGGGGGGAGCTAGGCTGTAGAGTGGGTGGAGTTAGGCTGGAGAGGGTGGAGCTAGGATGTAGAGGGTGGAACTAGGGTAGAAGATGGAGCTGGGCTGTAGTGGGTGGAGTTAGGATGTAGAGGATGGACCTAGACGGTAGAGGGTGGAGCTACGATGTTGAGGGTGGAGCTAGGCTGTAAAGAGTGGAGCTGGGATGTAGTGGATGGAGCTCGGATGTAGAGGGTGGGGCTAGGATGTAAAGGGTGGAGCTAGGATGTAGAGGATAGAGCTAGACGGTTGAGGGTGGAGCTACAATGAAGGGGTGGATTTAGGCTGTAAAGAGTGGAGCTAGGATGTAGAGGGTGGAGCTAGGATGTAGAAGGTGGGGCGAGGCTGTAGAGGGTGGAGCTAGGATGTAGAGGGTGGGGCTAGGGTGTAGAATGGGTGGAGCTACGATGTAGAGGGTGGAGCTAAGATGCAGGGTAGGTGGACCAAGGCTGTGGAGGGTGGAGCTAGGATAAAGATGAGGTGGCGTTAGGCTCTACAGAGGGTGGACGTAGAGGGTGGAGCTAGGTTGTAGAGTTTGGAGCTAGGATGTAGAATGGGTGGAGCAAGGTTGTAGAGGATGAAGGTAGGATGTAGATGGGGTGGCGTTAGGCTGTAGAGCGTGTAGCTAAGCTGTAGAGTGGGCTACAATGTCTGTCTATGAGTCTATGTGTATGGTAGAGGATGCATGCAGGCAGTGCCAGGCCCATCATTTACACCGTGGATGTGTCCCACCCACTTTGTCTGACAAGCAGTCTCGTCCCCACCACTTTTGGCCCTGCTAGAGATGTGCGGACATTGGGGCTGAACCTGTGGAGTGTTGACCCCGCCGATAAACTGCGGATCGAGCTGTTGACACGGCAAAAAAATGTATTTTAATTCACTGTGGGTGTGTTGTTTGAAGCACAACCGGCTGGAAACAGCCAGAGGGGGAATAACTAAAGGGTGAAACGTGACGAAAGGACACTTTATAAGATAAGATACTTTATTTCGTCACACATACATACATATACAGTGAAATTCTTCCTCCGCATTTAACCCATCCCTGAGGAGCGGTGGGCAGCCGCAGTCCAGCGCCCGGGGGCCAACTCCAGATTCTGAGCCAGTGCCTTGGCCAGGGGCACTGACTGGAGCAGGTTAACTAGAACATGTTATCCAATTTGCTTCAGGCACATGCCCCCAGGCCACCCACATGCCTGTGCAAAGTTGACACCAATCAAGTTAGCTATATGGGCGCTATGAATTATTAAATTATTAATTAATAAGAATATTAAATTTTTAACCCGTTTGGCGGCTTTCGACATGTTTCAATGTCTAATTATTATTATCATTGATACTCCCCTAGAAGGCACCTCTTAGTTGCTCCGTTTTGCTTAAAGATTGACATGCACAAGCCCCCAGGTCACCCACATGCCTGTGCAACTTTGACACCAATTAAGTCATGTATAGGTGAGTTATGATTTTTTTTTTTTTAATTCTCAAGCCTTTCGCCGCCTTTCAGCCTTTGGTAATTCGCGCCACAGGCTACAGCACCAAGAGAGGTGCTATAGTAGCTTCTGGCGGCTATAGTAGTGACCGTCAGAGGGTATGGTGAGGAGTAGGATCAGGGATAAAGTACCGCAAATTAATACAGAGCAGCATAAGGTGTGTAAGTAATTTGAAAATGATCTGATATCTGTTGAACTGTTCTCTTCTGTCTTTCAGAATCTGTCGAGCCATACACTTTCAACTCAAAAGTGTGTGTGTGTGTGTGTGTGTGTGTGTGCAGGGTGGGGGATCTAGTGGGGTTACCATATGTTTAAGTGCTGTCATTGTCAGGACAATATTGATTCAATATGTATCAACCTACTAATGCAATGCCTTTTATTCATCATGAAACCTCAAATCTGAGGTAATAGGCCTAGCTTGTACCCATCCCCGGCACTTTTCAAACCGTACTTTATATTTATTGTCCCCGGAACTTCTGAAATCAAACTGACGCCCTTGGTGTGTGGGTCTGTCTGTCTCTCTGTCTGTCTATGTGTATGGAAGAGGATGTGTGTGTGTCCGTCTGTCTGTCTGTCTGTCTGTCTGTCTGTATGAGTTTCTGTGTATGGACTATGGTAGAGGATGTGTGTGTGTATCTCTGTGTGTGTGTGTGTGTCCGTGTGTTTGTGTGTCTGCCTATGTGTCTATGTGTATGGTAGGAGCAGGGTGGGGAGTAGAGGGAGTATTCTGGCTCAGTGTTACGATGGTCTGCTGTGGGGTGGGCCCTCATCCAGATGTCTATCACTGTATCAGATCATCTCTCTCACAGACATACAGACACGCACACCGACACACACATACACACACAGTTACGCACAGACACACACACACCCAAACAAATGCACACAGACACACGCGCACATAAGACCAGACACACAGAGACGCACAGGCGCATGAAGAAATGTACACACATGGAGACATGCACACATGCACATGGACAAATGTGCATGCATGGACACAGACACACACAAATGGACCCACATGTGCAGCACTCACACAGACAAGAATTAAAAAGTTTTGAAACGTATGGTTATTTGTTTAACTTAATTGACCAAAGCAAGTAATCCAGCAAAAGTAATCCAAAGTATTATATAATACATCCTTTGTTACTTGCTATCTGTGGATTACAGCAACAGACTAGAGAAACTCTTAAGGCGCTATGCCCGGCAATAGAGGTGACTGATTGAACTGTTATCCATAACTATTGGCACGTACTGAGCATAAAGAGAGGCATTTTAGTAAGGAACCAACATCAAAGAAATATGACATTATGAGAGTGAGGACTGAAGCGATACTGAGACGGAGAAGCAGAATGGAAAGACACAGAAAGAAACGAGGAAAGGAGGGGAGAGCAGGAGACATAAAGGAGAGAGAGAGAGACAGAGAGAGAGAGAGAGAGAGAGAGAGAGAGAGAGAGAGAGAGAGAGAGACAGAGAGAGACAGAGACACAGAGACAGAGACACAGAGACACAGAGACACAGAGAGAGAAGTGTGTGAGAGAGAGAGAAAGAAAGAGAGCGGGGGTAGAGAGGGGAGGGTGAGAGAGACAAAAATGAAGTGAGGGAGAGAGAGAATAGGCCAGCAGAAAGGGGCAGAGAGAGAAGGTAAGGGAGAGAGACATGAAAATAGAAGGATGGAAGTGGGGAGAGAGTGAGCAAGAGAGATAGGACAAGGTGGTTCTTATGGGAATAACAATTCTCCATATTGTACTGGACTATGGGGAGGATCCTTATGAGAGTGCCTCCATCCAGAACATGCCCCCAAATATTATATGAGAAAATATGAGAGTGAGAGAGAGAGAGAGTGAAGGTGAGACAAGGTGAGAGAAAGGTGAAGTGCAGGAGAGAAAGAAGATACCAGAGAGCGAGAGAGACAGAGAGAGGGAGAGAGAGATGGGGGGGGGGCGCGTAGAAAGAGCGATCATACAAAAATTAAATCCACACGTTTGTTGCAAAATGATCAATCTTAAACATACGTGATATGTCCGACTAATAAGAAATACGTATTTCTGAACATCAGAAGGTTTTAATTTTAGTCTGGGGACCAACCGCCGCCCGCTGCGTTGTATACAGCAATACGTCAACGAGGTGTTCCAAGAGCCTCGTCTTACTGAATATAGTGTTATAATACTGGCCTCTAGCGGTCATAGATATTATTGCAGCATTGAAATAAAATAGATATTCATTCATTCATAGCTGGGCGAGGGGCAGAAAGATAGACTTGAACCAAATATTCAATAATCATAACAAATACAAAAACGTAATAATTAAATGCAAAATGAATGAGAGACAAAGAAATCAGGACCTTTTTCTTTTTCTCTTCTTTTTTTCCAAATCCGAATCCAAGTCTTTGATTTTAATTATCAACCAATACCAAGTCCTGATACAGAGTCTCCATAATGCAAAATTTGGTATCTCCAAATCTATCCAGCAAGAGGCAATTTTGTCACTTTTCATTCTCAAAGTCAATCACCACCCATGTTACAATTTAAAAGCTTTATTTTTTTTAACTGTCATCACACTGAAATGTTTTTGAAACAGCACTGTCTCTATGTATAGCAAAAGGCTATGTTCCAATTTGCGTACTTTGCGAAGTGCACTTTGTGCACTATGTGGGCAAATTACCAGCAGAGAAGTGTTGTTCCACCCGTGGCAAAAGAGTAATAGCGGTCAAGCGCCATGGCATCATGCCACTCCCTGCCAATATCACCCACTACACTATAAAGTAATCTCACTTGTCAATTAGGATTCATATAGCATTACTATGACAATTCACTATGAAATCAATAAGATAAAAATTAAAACTCACCATTATTACAATCAGATTTCCCCAATGGGAAACTATGTTCAGCGGTCTCAGATCATAGTCGGTAAGATCGGTAGTAATACAGGACACTTGTAAATCAGTAATAAGCAACACTATCAAAGGGAATATTGTATGCATGCAATTTCCAAGGAATGATTTCCTGTGCCGCTCTGTGCTCCAGTGCGGGACAATGAATCTATCACTGAAACTACTCTTGTAGGACACCAGGACAAAGTGAAGAGGACGTGTACTATTTTTGATGATTGCATTGAGCCTGGAGAGCATCCTTCTCTCAGACACAGCAGTTAGAGCGTCCAGACGTTGAGTGAACGACGAAGAAACCATCACAACAACATGGCTCCATTGTTTGTTTTGAAACTTTTGCCGGTGGGTCCCCTTCTGCTATATGATAAAAAGGATGTCTACGGAGTGCACAAAGTGTCCATCGTCCCACACTTCGTATTTAAAAGGTAAAACAGCATTATGCACTAGTATATGAAGTGCACAAAATGGAACAGACCCATAGGCTTCTTGAATCGCATAAGCGCAAAAAACAGGGGAATAGTCCTGTCCTATGATCAGGACAAATCACGTTCAATAACATGCATAGTATGTATACTGTGTGACACTATGCACAGTGCTTAATTTCAGGGGGAGCAAGGGGGAGCTAGCTCCCCCACCTCTGACGGCCGCTCCCCACTACTCATACACGGATTTAAAAGTGTTGTTTTCTATAGTGACATTGAGAACCTCTGGTCACTAACACTCCATCCTGTCCTGACTGACAAAGATGCGATTGAGCGGGAAGGAGTGATGACCCCTCCCCAAAAAAAGGTTTTTGCCTTTGACGACTTTTTGCGACTGTCTGTCCGTCTGTCTCTGTATCTATCTCCATTTGTGACTATCAATAATATATACAATATCTTTTTACATAGTTGTATCTTTCTGTCTCTCTCTGACCCACTGTCTTTTTCTGCCTCACTCTCTGCCTACGATCATCTGATGAGGGCCTGTCTCTCCCACATTTTATAACCCCGTCTTTCTCTCTCACTGTCTGTCCCTCTCGCGTCTATCTCTTTATCTCCCTCTCCCTTCCGCACTTGCAGGCATCCACTGTTTCACTCCAGTCATCTGGGTGTAATAATAACGTCCTTCCATGTTCTCCCACGAACTAGAGTCTCTCTGTCTCGGTGTCTCGAAATGCACATTCTCCCGTCATACATTTGCGATCTTACTAAAAACTTGTCGTTCCAACATGTTGCCATGACGCTCGCATACCACAGAGATTACCGTCAGCAGTGATTAGAAATTGAACGCATCAGACGCCGTAGATCACGGACGGCAGTGCGCGGGGCCCAAATCACAAACACATGAGCTGCTGAGAGTGAAATAAAACAACAGACCACAGCTATCCCTCAGATCCACACCAGACATCCATCTCTCTAATGGCCACTAAAACATCTCTCTCTCAGCCACTAAACTTAGAGACAGAGAGAGAGAGAGAGAGAAGGAGAACCGAGGAGTGACAAAGGCACCGCTGATGTGCACTTCTTAAAACGCCTCTAATTGTCATCTAGAAGTGTAGGGAGGAACTGAAATCAGTCGCAGAGAGAGGCTGCGCTAACTAAAAGCAGAGAGAGAGGGGAAGCGAGAGAGGGGGAGAGAGAGAGGCAGAGAGGAGTGGGAGAGAGAGAGAGACTGGGTGAGAGAGACGGAAGAGAGAGAGATTGCTCATATGTACTTAAAGTGCCTCTAATTATATGCCTGAAACAAGGAGTGTAGGGGTGCAATGGTTGCGTGCGCTGCTGCCACGTCTGCCTTGTAAGGTACTTCAGGCCTGGCGAGCCAGAACCAACGAATCATCCACCCATCGCACGCAATTAGGTGCGATCATCGGGTCTGGTAAAACCAGGGTCAAAAACGTGCGACTCGTGGACAATTCGATGATTCTGGCTCACCAGGGTAGGGTCCTTCCTGTTAGCGCGCTAACTTTTGAACAGATGGATGGATTTGTTCCAGAATCGGCGTATTAATGCTCTAGGGTAGGTTCATGAACTGATGAGATTTTAGAACCCAACACTTACAAGGTGGCTGAATTCAAGCTATTCTGACCCGGAGGATGGATTTGCCCCAGATTTCTTTAGCTATGGTTTCGCTGTTAAGCTGTTAAGTTTTAAGATAAATTATTTATTTTTATTTATAGTGGTAAAAAAAAAATCCACCGGTGGCCCACGATATCATCGTAGTGTTAACATTCTAGTGGTAGCTTAAAGCACTGCAGCCTAGTTATTATTATTATTAAGTGCTGGCATCAACGCACCGTTCGTGAACCACAGAATCAGGCCCACCCTATCAAAAGTGTCCAAAATGATTCGCAGCTGACTCACCACTCAGAGTTGTTCGTAAACTGAAGTGAATAGGCTACGAATGAGCAACTAACTGAAGGACGTTGCCCCAAGAGGGCAGTGGCGCTATTCGGGTGTAGGTGACAACCATGCTGTATCTGCAGGAGGGAGGGGGAGTACTGTTATGTTGTATATATATATATATATATATATATATATAAAATATATTATATATTATATATATTAGCTGTCATAATAATAATACTAACGTTGGGTGTTATGAGACCTAATTAAACACATTTAAGGTGTATTTCACTACAGTGTAAGCCTATTTGAGAAAATGGTCCTGTATATTTGTTCTCTTCTGAATTATTTTAATTTTATTTTAAAGGATTTTGTGTGAATATTTATAAGGATTAATTATAAGTAAACATTGCGATAGAAGTAAAGTGCTGTGTAGTTTTCCGATGCACTGAATATTGCTATGTCAAATTTGTCATGAGCCGCTCGTCCACGGGCGGCACCCAGGTGCCAGGTTCGTCCGTGGACCGCACCAGCACAGCTGGCGTTCCACTCTCTCGTCTCCGGAGCGGTTCCGTGATTGGCTGCCCTCCCCTTCTTAAAGGGGCTTCGGGCGCAGGTCCGACGCAGCGTCCAAGTTCTTCCTGGGTCAGTTCTTAGGTTGACAAGTTTATGTTTTGTATAGTTAGATCGATACACATGTTGAGCTCCCTGTGTTACCACCTGTTAGTCAGTTAGCCTGTTAGCCGTTGAGGTAACCTGAGGCTAATCTTCGACTGCAGGATCGACCTCTTCCACCTCCGGATCGGGCTCGTCGGTCACGGACCACCATCGGAGATGAGTACTCACACCAAGACTTTTAACTAATATGAACATTTATTTCATTGTGTCCAGAGACTCTCTTTACCTGTACGCTGTGGTTTTGTTTACCCTTTTGCACACTGTGTGCTGCAAGTGTTTTGTGTTTGATTCTTGATTTGCTGTATCAAACGGATTGCCCGGAGTGCATCCAACCCTTTCTCTGACTGAGTCCATATTCTTTCATCCTTGCTATACGAATCATAACAAAATTGTCACCGAAAGACTGAATTTTCAGGAGCAAACTTGATGAAAGAATGAACATTCACAATGATAGACACTTTATTTATCACAAGGGAAGGTTACAATTGATTGTAAAAGACAGAAGGCACCTGTAACAACATCATTCACAAATGATTGTCAGGTTCATTACCATGTCTGATGCTGCTTCCACATTCACTGTAGCACTACTGGGATACTACTGTGTGGAGTCTCATGTGCTTGTTGAAGGTAACTTTAAGTCTGAAGCTGATTCTACACTCACTGCACCAGAATGGTTTCACTCCTGTGTGAATCATCATGTGACTTTTGAGTGAACTTTTGCGGGTGAAGCTGGTTCCACACTCACTGCAGCAGAATGGCTTCTCCCCTGTGTGAAGCATCATGTGACTGTTGAGGCTACTTTCATGGGTGAACCTGCGTTCACACTCACTGCAGTAGAAGGGCTTCTCCCCTGTGTGAATCATCATGTGACTGTTGAGATTACATTTGTGGATGAAGCTTGTTCCACACTCACTGCAGCAGAATGGCCTCTCCCCTGTGTGAATCATCATGTGACTCGTGAGGTGACCTTTCTGGGTGAATCTGGTTCCACACTCGCTGCAGCAGAATGGCTTCTCCCCTGTGTGACTCATCATGTGACTGTTGAGATTTCCTTTGTGGATGAAGCTTGTTCCACACTCACTGCAGCAGAATGGCTTCTCCCCAGTATGAATCATCATGTGACACTTGAGGTTACTTTTCCGGTTGAAGCTGGTTCCACACTCACTGCAGCAGAATGGCTTCTCCCCTGTGTGAATCATCATGTGACTTTTGAGTGAAGTTTTGCGGGTGAAGCGTGTTCCACACTCGCTGCAGCAGAATGGCTTCTCGCCTGTGTGAATTATCATGTTTCGAGTGTACTTATGGAATTGAAACCAACTCGACATTCAGTGCAGCAGTGGTGTTTCGACTTGGTTGGCCACGTGGATGGCTGCTTGGTGGTCCTGGTCCCTCCAGTTGAACTGCAAGCTCTCCTCCACTGCCAGACCAAGTGCGCTGGAGTCAGTCTGGTAGCAACACTTTTTGCAGTCTTTAAGGGTCAGTATTGTCCCACCATCCAGAGTGCCTGGGTGCTCCACAGCAGACTGAGACCTTGTGGGTTAGAAGCCAAAGAGAATATAAGTGTAAAGAGTTGACATTAAATGGAAAGTCCAAGACCATGTTAGTGTCCATAGCTGCTCCTGGGAGCAATAGAGAGATGCATTAGTGATATTGACTTAATTTCCACATAAAATGCCAAGAAGCATATTTGTCAAGCTACAGGAATCTTAGTTAACAGTCGCATGGTAATTTCTAAAACAAGAGGTATGCAGTCGGTACTGACTGCTAAAGGGATATCCCTGAAACGCGGTCAGAAGTTATGGATCAAACTAAAATTTGGACATCTTGAATTCAGCCATGTTGTAAGCAGCTTTCAAAATCATGTCAGTTCATGAAGTTGCCCTAGAACATTCACATGCAAATTTTGGTTTGCCTTAAAAATAAATACACACACACATTTTTTGGATTACCTTGAATCAAATAATAAACTTGAGGGGAAAAGCTACGTTGATGTAATGATTTGGTCATTGTGTTACGTGTACCGCCGCCGTTGTCTAACGTCTTGTGTGTTATCAGGATAACTTTTGAAAGGATGGATTTGTCTCACATTTGATATGTTAAAACTTTCAAGGTTTGGTGTTTTTAAGCCTATGTATGGTCCTGCTCTACTGAAAACGCCACTAAAACTGCATACCTAAGTACACTTTGATTGCTGTCCCCCTAGGCGCTCTAGTCGCTGCACCGCATAGCCCAGGGGCCCCATTGCCATTTCCTGTGGCCCAGGGGCCCTATGGTTGCCATATCCAGTGGCTCAGGGGCCCTTTGATAGCCGTCCCCCGTGGCCCAGGGGCCCTCTGGTTGCCATATCCGTGGTTCAGGGGCCCTTTGCCATCCCCCGTGGCCCAGGAGCCCTCTGATTGCCATCCTCCATGGCCTAGGGGCCCTCTGGTTGCTGTACGACATGGCCCAGGGGCCCTCTGGTTCCTATGTCCTGTGGCCGAGGGCCCTCTGACTGCTGTCACTCCTCCCACTCTGCAGCTTCTAGCGCTCACGCTCTACTTCATGCCATTCTGTATACTTATCAGTATCTTTCAAAAGCTGTAAAGGCTACAATGTTAAATGCAATATATTGTGTAAAGTAAGATATGTCAGACTTCCAATATGGTGTTAAAATTGATACATAATCTGTTTGTGGTATGGATAGATATACATGTTTAAAAATAAAAATGTTTTTCATGCCTATGCATTTATTCGTTTTTAAATGCTATAAAAAACTTCTTTCGTTCTCCAATATGTTAGAAACATTTCATATTGATTTAGGGAAGATGGGGAGTCAAAAAGTATTCATGAAGCCTCATGATATCAAACAAGCCCCACATTTTTTTTTAAATTTTCTGACAGCCAGAGAGGTATAGGTTTGCTGATCTCCACAAAACCCCCCACAGAAATGCATTTGAAAACCCATTGCAAAACTGACTATGCAAAGACACGCACACACACACTGGCACGCAAAGACACACACACACTGGCACACACACTCAAAGACACGCAGACACGTGCACAGCCTCATGCACGTGCGTGCTCAAGACAAGAAAGCTGTTGTGTGCACATAAAGTTATATTAATAAACTGTTTTATATTCACTTCACTTCCGCCACTCTGTCTCATTCTTTCCCCCTCTCTCTCTCTGTCTTTCTCTCGTTCTCTCTCTCTAGCCCATCTATCATCCCCCATATCAGTCTCTGTCTCCCCTTCTCTCTTTCCCTCTCTCTCCCTCAGTTCTCTCTCTCCCCATATAACTCTCTCCCCTTCTCTCTCTCTCCCTCTACCATTTATCGCTCATCTCTGCCGCATACTCCCAGCTCCTCTCAAGTATACTGCCTCTCTCTTTCTCTCTCTCAAACACTAACTCTTTTGCTCTCTGTCTCTGTCTCTGTCTCTGTCTCTGTCTCTGCCCCTGCCCCCCTCTCTCTCTCTCTCTCTCTCTCTCTCTCTCCCCTCTCTCTCTCTCTCTCTCTCTCTCTCTCTCTCTCTCTCCCCATATCACTCTCTCTCTCCCCTTCTCACACTCTCAACATGCTCTCTCTCTCTCCCTCTCCCCCATATCAGTCTCTCTCTCCCGTTCTCTCTTTCTCTCTCTCTCCCTCAATTCTGTGTCTCCCCATATAACTCTCTCCCTTTCTCTCTCTCTCTCTCACTCTCTCTCTCTCTCTCTCTCTCTCTCTCTCTCTCCCTCTACCATTTATCGTTCATCTCTGCCGCATGCTCCCAGCTCCTCTCAAGTATACTGCCTCTCTCTTTCTCTCTCAAACACTCTCTCTTTTGCTCTCTCTCTCTCTCTCTCTCTCTCTCTCTCTCTCTCTCTCTCTCTCTCTCTCCCTCTCTCTCTCTCTCTCTCTCTCTCTCTCTCTCTCTCTCTCTCTGCCCAACCTCATCACAGACGCTCACGTTGTGAGGTAAACCATCGTCTTATGTCGATGGGGAGATAGAGAGTAAAAAGAAGAAAAAAACAATAAT
>OMKY01231076.1:0-10507 GCA_900302395.1 Bregmaceros cantori | reverse complement strand
GAAACCCACGCAGACACAGGGAGAACATGTACACTCCACACAGAAAGGACCTGTCCCGGTTGGGATTCGAACCCAGGACCTTCTAGCTGTGAGGCAGCAATGCTGCCCAGCGCAGTCTAGGCGACTAATGTCTAATATTTTAATTGATTGGCCCACGATTATTCAACAAATCATTGCATCACTCCAGTACATTCCCCATCATCAACATGACTTTCCACACTCTGTGCGAGTTCACTGTTCACAGCGGGCACAACCGATCTATACACACATTTTGACCTGTTTCCGCCCCCGGAATATGATGCCCGTATATGCTCGCCACTTCTTTTACTGTGTCTTTGACTATTTTTCAACAGGTCTAATCGGCGGGAGCACACACCTACCACATGATTTTAAACTGGTGGTTGTAACTTGCGTTGTGCTATTCCACGCCCAAATGCTCTCGTGCAGATATATGCCCCACAAACGCATGACTGAATAATCTGTGCAACCCATTCCATTTACTCATTCAAGTTGGAATTACTAGTGAAGCAGCCATCCCATTGGTACAGAAGAACATGTGACCACATCGGTGAGTAACTTCAAGTCGGATTTTGCCTGTATTTCATCAATACTTGTGTAAAACGGTGAGTGAAGCGGGGTGGATGATGCGTAATTTGTTACAGAGCGAGCTGTAGTAAGCGGATTTTGAAACACTGTGCGTTTACACAGGCAAATATACCGACACAGGAAGTGTGTTTCACCCGGCGGGAAAAATGTCAGCCGGGTCAGCCCCCTGTTTTTCACGGCAAAACTAACTACCTTAACTAATTACTAATTACCTTAATTACCTTAACTAATTACTTATTACCTTAATTACCTTAACTAATTACTTATTACCTTAATTACCTTAACTGCACCTTTGTAGTCACAAAGGCAAGAAAAATCCCCCCGCCAGTTTCAGGGGAATATAGAAACTTGCAAACGAATTAGTCCTACATGAAAAAAAAAAGACAGTAAGACGGTACACAGCCTCGATAAATAAGACCGAGGTGAAATAAAAAGAGTGGAGGGGGGACAACAGCAATGTAATCAGATACGACCGCACTGAAAGCTTTGCTAAAAACACCCCATGCTGAAGCATCGACTGCAACACTTATAGCGCAGAGCCTGCTACGCTAGACGCATTAGCGGAGCCGCGGCCCAAGGTAGCTTCAGGCCGCTATTGCTGAGCCAGCAGCAACAACTGACGGCTTGTTTGTGTTAGCCGACACCGGGGAACTCCTGTGCTATCAGGTAGCTCCTTTATTATCCAACAGTTGTACACTTCCACCAACACAGGAGAAAACATAACTTTATCACATAGACACCGCAAAGTGAAAAGATTAAATCCTTTTATTGTTAATAATACATGTATTGCCTGGAGAACCAGAACAAACCAGATATGGGCAGAGTATCCATAAAAAATACTTAAGTAAAAGTATTGTTACCTCAGCTAAATATTACTCATAAGTAAAAGTAAAAAGTAGTCATCCAAATTGTTACTCAAGTGAAAAAGTACTCCACAAAAAAGTTACTTAAGTAGCGAAAGTACTGAGTAGCTTTCGTTTAAAAAATATTAGGACAAATTCTCTTTTAGTAGTTTTTTTTTTCACCTCAAATTTACTCGGGTAAAAGTAGAAAGTAACTTGTGAAAAATGTACTCCAAAAGTAAAAAAGGACACCAAAAAATTGTAACAGAGTAAATGTAATGCGTTACTGCCCATCTCTGGAACCAACGCATCGTCCGCGCATCGCTAGACTGGGTCTGGGGAAAAAAAAATAAAAAATAAAAAAATTAAAAAATCAGGCTCTCCCTCAGTACGGAATAAAATCGACCAAGCAGCGTGGACGTAGAGGGAGTTTGTACGGGCTACGCCAGACATGGGCGTACAGACGTGGGTAGTTTGCTTGTCCCAACTCCTGCGCGGTGACTGGATAACACAATTTGATTGACACCTTTTTTTATTTACATTTATTGTTGTTTTTATGTAGTATTTTAATTATTTTATCGTTTATGTTTTGTTTTTTTGCTATTGTTCCGCTGTTTGCCTCTATTCTAATGTTACAAAGATGACAAGTTTATGTGACTCTGGCTCAGATGGTAGGGTGAAATAACAGAGACGGATAGAGATGACAGGTATATAAAGGCACAACAAGACTGGAGAAAAAAAAGAGCAAGAAAAAAATATAACAAACAATAGAGCAAGACAAACTAGAAGCACTCCGAGAGCACAAACCTCCGCTCATTATACTAAAAGAAACCCCCATAAAAGTGGTGTTATTATGGATATGTGATTTGTACAGTCACACCTCCTTTGTCCTGATTGGCTACAAGCCGTGACGTCATCGGAGGTCCCCTCCCATCAGCTATAAATCAGTGATACTTCCTGATGTGTGGTTCGGCCATGTTTTCCTGCTTAGCACATAGCTTAGCTGATACGTGGCTAATGTCCAGTATATCTTAATAAATGAACCCTCTAGACCAGTGGTCCTCAAACTTTTCGTCCCTAGTACCACCTGAACATACCTTATTTTCTATTGTATATCCATAATTGCTGCAGAACTCAAACACAAAATAATTGATTCGAATCAAAACACCTTGTTAGAATAATCAATTATCAATATATTCAATAGTTGCAGCCCTAAACAAAACATGTGACTAGAAATATAACCCCCTTGGTAGAGGTAATGAGGGCAAAGACAGGGATGGGGAAAGCAAAAGCTCCAGAGACACAACAACACTGAACGTTGAGAGGAAGAGACCTGAACTCCTTGAGGTTGGTGTACTGGTCTTCGTTCTTGGCCAGCTCACAGCGGATCAGGTTGTCCCTCAGGCCAAACTGGGGCATGGAGAGCATCTGGGCCTTGTTGACCACGGTGTGAGAAGACGATCGCACCATTTCGTCTTTGCCGTCCCGGCCCGCTCCACCCTCACTGCGAACGAGAGACAGGACTCCTGAGTGAGCAAAGTAAAAAATAGGCTAGGCTTTGTTGATAGTATAATGTTCATGCAGTTACAGTCGTGCGCCGTAGTAGTACAAAAAAATAAAAGTACTTTTAGTGCTAGCAGTATGTGTGGCAACCCATTATCAATGCAAGCCTGCATTGATAATGCCTGAAGTCTGGTCACGTGATCGTGGTAAGCGCCCAGCGATCTATCGGTAAGTTGGTGATCAAGTATGATTATGTTATTTATAGGCTACAGAAAAGCACCAAATTTTTATCAATTCTTCCATTTGTCATTTCCAACAACTGTACAAAATTTTATCCATTATCTTTGGGACAAACCAACCAAAGAACAGCCAAAAACATAACCTGCTTCGCGGCTGCCACCTAGCGCAGGTAAAAAAAATCTTAAATATAGAGAAATACCCTCAAAAACTAAAGTTCATCAAAATCCTCTAGAATTCACTTGAATTGCTTCTAAACAGTATTACAGCCATTGGTTTGGCTGATGAACACAAAACGAAATTCAGTCACCACCGGCAGAAATGTAAAACATTCAAATCTGACTGCAATGACCTTCAGCTGAAATCACGCGAGTTGGTCCCTCGGGACGAATTGGGAAGTGGGGGACTGGGGGTTTATCCCCAAGAGAGCACATTGCATCTCAATGGCAATGACTCGATAGTTGTCCTAATTGTTTGGGGGGCAGCACAGTGATGCAGTAATTAGGACCAGGCCTCGATAACGAAATTATTTTTTAAAAGTTCCGTTCTGAACGGTTCAGGCAGGCCTGTGTTTAACGTTTTTGTTCTCGGAACCGTTCCGCCACCAAAATATCGGCCCAGAACTGGTTCGGAATGCAAAGATTTTGTTCGTTCTTAAGGTTCCTTATATTATGCAATGTTAAGTTCAGATATAGTCTATGCAGAATATATTTGGTGGACTTTCAAACTTCAGTGCAACTGTATTAACGTGAAAAACGGGTTTAAAACGTCATTACATTCACTTCCTTGTCTGTCCACAAGATGGAGCTCCAGATGCATGGGGTTGATGACTGACAGTGAAAGTTGGATGGATGAACAACCGGAAATAGTCTCCCAACCATGTTAAAATATAAAGGGAACGAAAAAAAACTAAAAATATTTAACCGGTTTTGTGGATTTCATGAAGCTCCCTTTTTGTTCCGGAACATTTGAAGATCTTTGTTCGTTTCCGTTCCTCATAAAATTCCTTTCGTTTTCGTTCCTTGAACCGGTTCAGAGCCCTGGTTAGGACTTCTACATCACAGCAAGATGGTCCCAGAGTTTGAACGCCCACCCAGGTCTTCTCTACGGGGAGTTTTTAACTCGCTCTCCCTCAGTCAAGGACAGGTGTTGAAAATTTGCCATATCAAATAACCCCTCCCACCCAGCACACCACCTTTTCCCCCTCCTCCCCTCAGACCTTTAGACTGAAAAAGTTTCTTCCCACAAGCAGTGATGCTGCTGAACGCAGGGGGCTTGATGTGTTGACATGTCACATGTATAGACTCTATGCCGAAGCCACTTTATAACTTATGCGTTTTTATTCTGTTATTGACCTCGCTCACTATCTGTCGATCTTGAGTTGTTTTATGCTCAACTAAAATTCCATGCGTTTGTACTGCTGTCATGTATATGCAATATGGAGAATTAAAACGAATCTTGAATCACAAAATGAATGCTGCATCTTGAACATTAAACATTTGCAAACTCCTAAAAACAAAAGAGCATCTTCTCTTTGCAGAGAGAAATAACATTGGCACCAACTTCAATTTAAATGAAATGTATTACGCATAGCAGCCATTCTTGCACGTGGTTGCACCAAAACAGACACACTCACACAAAGACAACAAGATGTGCAGGAGACGGGGAGGAGGGTCACCTGCACTGTCCACATTTCCACTGTCGGCAGAACGCTCTGTGCATAACCGAACGCACGCAGCGACCAGGAGCAACGCCGCAGTACTTCCAAGCAGCAGCAGGAAAAAAAAATAGCTGAGCGATGCCAGAGTTAAATATAAAAAGATACTATTTTTAAAATGGAACGCCAGAGAAAGCCAGACAGGGAGAAAGCAATCTTGGCAGCATCCCGGTGTCTTCCCGCATGACAATGTCCATAAGGCCGGTAGATGGCATTTCTCCCGGCTGCAGACACAGCGTGCAAAGATGCAGCTACGCATGTACACCTAGACAGACATGCACGCGTACGCAGGAGCTCCACACTCGGTCAGTGAGAACGAGCTCAGTTTTTCTGACGCAGACTTCCCCCCTGCAAGACCTCTCTGTCCGGCTTCCCGAGCCGACACCCACGTGTGCCTTGATGGGGAGGACGGACGTCCATTAACGAAACACATTGATCCTCGTGCCGCGGCCAGTTTCCCGAAGCAGACGGCCCAGGTCGAGTGTCACCGTGGGACAAGCAGGCCGGCCTATCTCAACCAGGGCTTTGAACCGGTTCAAGGAACGAAAACAAAAACCGGGAACTTTTTGTATTTTCCAGGGAACAGAAACGAAACGTTATTTTTTATGTTCCGGAACAGGAACACTTTTTTAAAAATAATGGTAACCGGTTAATACCGGTTTTAATTTGTTCCTCAAAAGAGTGTGATTTAGGATAACTTCACAAATAAAACAAGAGTATTTATACAATCTACGATGCAGCAGTGAAGTACGAATCGTTGTGCGACTCTCTGCAGTGTGTTGTTGTGGGTTCGCCCCGACACGCAATGAGACCTCGGCTACAGAGCGCTACTAGCGGGCCTCTGTAGCGAGTCGATGTGGGTCCTCGGCAACATATAGTACATAGCATTAAACATCTGACAGGAACGAAATTAACCGTTCCGGGAACAATATTTTTTTTGTTCTAACCGGTTCAGGAACGTCAATTTATTGGTGGAACACATAACCGGAAACGTTATAATTCTGTTTCTGTTCGGAACGAAACGCTTGGGAAAAAAAGAATGGTCCAAAGCCCTGATCTCAACAGAGTATAAAAAGCCCCCTTTCCACTGGCTTACTTAAGGCCAGCATGGCACAGTTCACACGCACGGAAAATCGCTTCTCCATGAGGACAAATCGGCGAGGAGAGGACAGGTTTCGGGACCCATTTCGGTTCTGGAATGTGGCCCTCGGTGGCCACGTTTGCTGGTCGCTGATTGGTCACGCTCTGAGGGGGTGACAAAACATGGCCGGCCAATCACAGGAGGGGGGCGTGTGCCCCCCCATACCCCAGTCTGGCAGGCATAAATGGCTGTGTCCGAAATCGCTCCCTATCCCCTACTCCCTAACCCCCATATAGTGCACTCACTTATAGTGCACTCAACAGCAACTGACAAGATTTCGGACACTCGAGTTGGCGCCGTCAAAATTATTATAAAATATAATTATAAAAAATATAATTATAAAGTTTAGGTCATTTTTTAAACGTCTCGCAATGCATTATGGGTTATATTGCTCCTTCTAGGGTACATCCGATGCTCACTACATTTCGCGGTGCATTGTGGGATACTTTCAGTGCACTATCTAGGGTACATGGAGAATTGCAAAATGGCGTGCACCCCATATAGTGCACTATATAGGGGATAGGGAGCGATTTCGGACACAGCCAATATAACAAAGGTAGACAGGTATCCCCTGCCACCAGCGGGGTGCCACCACCTTTGTCTCCGAAGTGGCTTTAAGCCACTTCGACACTACAAAAAAAACTGTTGTAGCATACCCTGCCCCAAGGTGATACCTGCGGCCAGAGACATCCTGCCTATTGTTCTATTTGATGTGCCATTTTCCGTCGTTAGTGTGATTTAATCAGCGTCTACCAGACTGTGTATTCTGTTGTAAATCTCTCTAGAAAACGTCAACCTTAGAAACTTTGCAGTGTGTGCCGAGACGGCCCATGCCAGATCACTCTGTCATACTGCCATAGGTTGTAACCCGGTTAAACCAAGTCATATACTTTGTTAATTTCTGTTAACTAATTGTCTTTGCCATACTGGAATTAAGCCCCACTATCGTCATATCATATTGAACGCGGAGTAAGTTGCGTTGATTCTTGAACCGAGAAAAGTATTCTGTCAATAACCAAGCCACAACGTGCAGCCAAACAGGACAGAAAGGAAATATGGAAGGGGTAAGTGTGCAAGAGTGGGGGAAAAAGTAGGCCCTTCCATGCAAATACTGAAAATGTTGAAGCATGATCTTTAATTAGTGGAGCTAATGAGATAACCAGAAGGGTTGAAGAGCAAAAGGTTGGTGGTTCAAACTTCAAATGCCATAGGGTACTTGGACAAGACACTTGCCCAACTAGAAGCACTCAGACATTGCAAGCCTGCGCTATAGTGGTACATTAAAAAAGTACTTTTAGTGCTAGCAGTATGTGTGGCAATCCATTATCCATGCAAGTGCTCGTACAGTAGTGCAATTGCGATTGACGCCACCGGCGAACATGCCAACTACATTTCCCAGCGTCCACAGCGACCCGGAAGTCTGGTCATATGACTGCAGGAAGCTCCCAGCGATAAATCGGTAAGTTGATAATTAAGTATGATAATTTTACTTCTAGAGACAGAAATGCACCAAAATTAACCAATTCTTCTGTGTGTCATTCCCAACAACTTCCATCCACGCAATGCACAACTTTTCCAGTCCAACCAACGCGACCAAAAACAAAACCTGCTTCGCGGCGCAGGTAATTATTTAAAAAAAATAAAGGAGTAGAAATGTTGCAGAGCCAATATATACACTGGCACAGAATGTACAAAGCAAGTTGAGTGCAGTCAAGTTCTGCAGGAGAGTGGCGTCACGCCAAATTCAGTACAAAGTGCAAATAAGGCCCCACCTGCAAATTTAACTTTTGCTTCCACCACAGTGGACTTCAAAAAGGCAGGCATGCTGCTCAGTTGATATATTTAGTAAACATTTTTTTATTAGAAATGCTATTCTTGTTTTTATGTCATATGGTATTATTTTTAAATGCATCTTTATGTATGTTTGCTGCTTTTAATAATTATCTGCGCCAGGGCTGCACCGCGGAAGCAGGTTATGTTTTTGTGGCATTGGTTTGTCACCAGGATAACTGAACAAGTTGTGCACGGATCTGGATGAAATTTTGTTGGAAATGACCAACGGAAGAAGTGATTACATTTTGGTGCATTTCTGCAGCCTTTATAATCACGATAGATCTCTGGGCGCTAACCACGGTCACGTGACCAGACAGGAAATGTAGTTGGCATGTTCGCCGGTGGCGTCAATCGCGAGCACTTGCATTGATAATGGGTACTAATGCTTCTAGTTATTAATTTGATTGTAAAGTTGATTGCCTATATATTTTTTAGCAGTTTAAAAACACCTTTTGAGACATTTAAAATCAAGGCAAGTACTTGTAATAATTGTTCTCCTTTTTTTGAAAACTGTGAAAATGGGAAATTAAGTACACATCAATGACGGCAGCTGCCATGAAAGGCGTTTAACCACGACCCATTGGGAGCAACTGAGTTCTGTGCCGGGACTCCCGTCACACAGTGGGAAAAAATAGCATCCGTTCTCCCCGCCATACAAGGAGACGAGGAAGACATTTCCGTGGGAAAAGGAATAGTCATAACTCCAGACATTGCTGGTTCACTATATGTCAATCTTTATCACTAGCCCCGTTTAAATATACACTTTTCTGGATCTGAATAAATGTAGGCGGATCAAATATAATCCTCTTCACCTGTATACATGGACACTTATATATAATATCTATGGCTGGGTCCGAAATCGCTCCCTATCCCCCACCTCCTATCCCCCATATAGTGCACTCACTTATAGTGCAATCAACAGTAACGGCCGAGATTTCGGACACTAGATTTGGCGCCGTTGAAAATTATTATGAATTATAATTATAAAAAATATAATTATAAAATTCTACAATCATCACAAAAAGTCAGAAGTACTTACATTTATAACGATTTGCCGCGGTCGGTCTCTATTTACTCCCACCGCGGCTTTTTTTTTTACGTTTAGGTCATTTTTAAAACGTCTCGCAATGCATTATGGGTTATATTGCTCCGTCTAGGATACATGCGATGCTCACTACATTTTGCGGTGCATTGTGGGATACTTTCAGTGCACGATCTAGGGAACATGGAGAATTCGGACACCCCTACAAAATGGCGTGCGCCCCATATAGTGCACTATATGGGGTTTAGCGGGCGATTTCGGACACAGCCTATATTTAGGCTTTTTGGTACCAGCAGGGCTAGTGTCCCAACATCCATCTTACCCCTTGGTGCTGGGCAGGCCGTCTCTGCTCTCCACCGTGGCTGGTGGCGAGTGAGGCCCCTCTTCGGAGCAGGATCCCTTCTTCTCTGGTCGAGGCACTTTTCCTGATTGGATGGAACAAGGAAGCAGGAAGGGGAAAAAAGGGAGAGTCGGTTTTGAACGGTGGCCAAAATGGAAAACGATTAAAAAAATCTAAAACAATGCAGTAAGCCCCGCCCCCAAACATACCTTGCAACAGGAAAAAGGAATATGCAGTCGAATATAGCCATGATACACAGCCTCGAATCATTCCCTTTGCATGCCATGTAGTAGGAAATATCTAGGCCATGCCAGTAGTGCTGCAACTAACGATTCTTTTTATACTCGATTATTGAAACAATTAGTCGATTAATTGGTTGGATATTTTAACTTCAAAAGAATTCCCCAAAATATAAACAGAAGTGAATCTTATATTTTGATGGTTTTCTCCATAAATCATGTTTCTTTATCAATAATATTAATCATATTTTGGATTTTCAGAAATTAGAAATAAAAGTAATATCAAATTTGTGTAGCCAATAGGTGGCAGTAAGACTGCTGACAATTATAATGATTCAATTCCTTGGTGAGTATCGATTATTGCATTGGTTCTCGATTCATTTCATAATCGATTAATCGACTAACCGTTGCAGCCCTACATGCCAGAGAAAGGCTGTGTCCGAGATCGCTCCCTATCCCCTACTGCCTATCCCCCATATAGTGCACTCACTTATAGTGCACTCAACAGCAACGGCCGAGATTTCGGACACTAGGGTTGGCGCCGTCAAAATTATTATAAAATATAATTATAAAAAAATAATTATAAAATTCAACAATCATCACAAAAAGTCAGAAGTACTTACATCTATAACTATTTGCCGTGGTCGGTCGCTATTTACTCCCGCCGCGGCATTTTTTTAAAATTTAGGTCCTTTTTAAAATGTCTCGCAATGCATTAGGGGTTATATTGCTAGGGTACATCCGATGCTCACTACATTTCGCGGTGCATTGTGGGATAGTTTCAGTGCACTATATAGGGTACATGGAGAATTCGGACACCCCTACAAAATGTCGTGCGCCCCATATAGTGCACTATATGGGGGTTAGGGAGCGATTTCGGACACAGCCAAAGAATATCCAAAGCGCCAACATAAAACCACATTTTCAGCGCCTTGAGAATTAGTACTATGCATTCACTGCATCAATGATGGAGCTCTACAGTATATCCAGATTAACCCTAGACCATA
>OMKY01231065.1:0-10667 GCA_900302395.1 Bregmaceros cantori | reverse complement strand
CTCTCTCTTTTTCTCTTTCTCTCTCTTCCTCCCCCTCTCTCTCTTTCTCTTTCTCTCTCTGCCTCCCCCTCTCTCTTTTTCTCTTTCTCTCTCTGCCTCCCCCCTCTCTCTTTTTCTCTTTCTCTCTCTGCCTCCCCCTCTCTCTTTTTCTCTTTCTCTCTCTGCCTCCCCCTCTCTCTTTTTCTCTTTCTCTCTCTGCCTCCCCCTCTCTCTTTTTGTCTTTCTCTCTCTGCTGTCTCTCTCTCTGTGTCTCGCTCTCCTTCTCCCACTGTGACTCTGTCTCTCTGTCTCTCTGTCTCTCTGTCTCTCTGTCTCTGTCTCTCTCTCTCTCTCTCTCTCTCTCTCTCTCTCTCTCTCTCTCTCTCTCTCTCTCTCTCTCTCTCTCTCCCCCTCTATAATTGATTCCGGCTCACAGATACCGCTAGCCTGCAGTAAACACAGTAAACATTCTTCCAGTATATGTACCTCCCATTATCTCCACTGGTGTCAAGGAAAACACCACAGTTTATACCTATGACAATTTTGCTGCAGCTTAACACGTACGTGGATGACAAGCTTGACGAGAAAACATTTCTGGAGACAGGTTGATGAAGAACACAAGATAAGAGTCGTAGCATAGCTGTCGAAAAAGGTGGACGTTAAAAAACTAAAGTGCAGCTTGGATTGTGATCATTTTGTCTCCAGCACTAGCAGTGATTCTTGACCACCCCCCCCCCCACAACCCCCACTCGTAAGAAGTAGCTGTGCTGCCGCCTAGTGGCTGCTACATTGATTTCCTCTCTTTTTTTAAAAAAACAATGTGTTTGACACTTTCAATTTGAACTCACACTCACTGGTATAATTTAATTGAAACCCGACATTAGTACATATGTTTCCAAACTCTTGACCTTGCATGATTATTATTATTATTATTATTATTATTATTATTATTATTATTATTATTATTATTATTATTATTATTATTATTATACATAGTTGTGTAGTGTATGTACAACTAGACGTATGCAGTCAGCATTGACTGCTAAAGGGATGTCCCCGAAACGTAATGATATGTGGCAGGTATGTGCATGTCCAAGACAAATTTCCCTTAGTATGAGTAAAAATAATTTTGACATATCACTCAATATACGTCTTATAGATTTGCATACAGGCTTTTGTGTCTTATCACACTAAGGAAAAAGTCAGCCATATTGAAACATCTTGTGCATTATATTACATTGATATTCTTTATCTTAAAACCAAATAACTATTGTGAAAACAAAGCTAAAGAAATTTGGGGCAACCCCATCCACCCAGTTAGAAATTCAGCCATCTTGAATTCAGCCATCATGTTAGCCTCCAAAAATCATATCAGTCCATGAACCTATCCTAGAGCATTAACACACAGAATCTGGGACAAATCTTTCTATCCCTTCAAAAGTTATCACATTATGAAAGAGAGAAAAATTGCATCAACACGGAAGACCTTACACAGCGGCTTATGCGCCAGGCACGCAAAGCCATTACATCTACTACCCTCCATTTTTCGGAGATATAATAATACCTGTTTTGGTCAATATCTATTGACAAAATGGTGGACATGCTATTAGTATGGTGAATGGAGAGTGGAAAACCGCCTCAGTTTTTGCATCGAAAAGTTGGAGTAGACACTGCATAATAAGAGTAAAGCAAATATTTGAGTTTAATTGCCATAATTGCTAGCCTGGCGAGCCAGAACAAACGGATCATCCATGCATAGCATGCGATTAGAACGATCATTGGGTCTGATAAAACCAGGTAAAAAAAAAAGTGTTAATCAAATCGTGTTATCCAGTCACAACCCAGTAGGTGGAATAAGCAGCATGGAGGTGTGATAGCCAAACTCCGCCCACATCTCATGTCGCCCATACAAAACTCTGCCCACGTCCCAATTCAAGTCATTAGATTGGTCAGCCCCTATACGGGTGACGTCTGCCTGATTTGCCCAGACCCAATGTACCATCTAGGCCATTGATGTATTATCCAGAGATGGGCAGTAATGCATTACATTTACTCAGTTACAATTTTTTTGTGTACTTTTTTACTTGTGTACTTTTTTACCTGTAGTACATTTTTATGAGTTACTTTCTACTTTTACTCAAGTAAATTTGAGGTGAAAAAAAATACTTTTTACTGAGATGTCACTAAAAAGTACTCGGTACATTAACTCTGCCTTTAGCGACACCCGTTGGGAACTGTTGGCACATATGTTGATGTCATATCTCTCTCTCGGGCGCTTTCTCTCTCGCTCGCTCTATCTCTCTCTCTTGGTGTCTCTCGCTCTCCCTCTCTCCCACTTGGTCTCTGTCTCTCTCTCGGGCTCTCTCTCTTGGGCGATCATTTTTTTTTCATTCATTTTTTGAATTAATTTTTTCATACTGAAAGTTACTTAAGTAACTTTTTTGTGGAATACTTTTTTACTTTTACTTGAGTAACTATTTGGCTGACTACTTTTTACTCCTACTTGAGTAATATTTTGCTGAGGTAACAATACTTTTACTTGAGTAATTTTTATGGCTACTCTGCCCATATCTGGTATTATCACTTCACTTTAAGATACCACGTTTTTGTGAAACAGTGGCATATGTAGACAGCACATGCTGATATGTGATATGACACAGGCGATACCGTACCCTCTAGCTAGGTGACGCTATCAAGTACCTACTCACAAGGTTCTGTATGCGTGATCCGGGTCACGGCACCAATGTAACGAGGGCAAAATGTAATCGAGTATATACACACAGTGATCGCTTCGACGGCAATAGGCTGTACAGCCGATTACCGTAGGGCAACCAACTGCTTATATGTCCTAGGCACAGACGTTGTGTGATTCTACTGCCACAAGCTTGGGTTCGTTTCACACTTGCCAAACATCCTCATATATTTTGGGGTTCAATACACTTCTGTTTATTGCACTTATCTGAACTTAACAAGGATACTGGATCGCCTTAAAATAATATCCATATCAACAGGTGTTGAAAACTAGACCTGAGTAGTCATCCCCACTGCTAAAGGCATATCCCTGAAATCAAAGCAAAATAAAATATGGGTTAGAGTTAGGGTTAGAAGTTATTGACCAAACATAAATTTGCCCAACTTGAAAGTGTTGGCCTCCAAAACACACCAAATCCATCCTTTCAAAACTCACTGGGTTAACATAAAAGATCTGCGGCGGTGGTGAATGGGCCGGCGGCAGACACAAACATTTAATTCCTGATGCTCGAGTATATAATTTGCACTTGCGCTATCACATTTAAAGAAGGGCATATGGTTTCTCAACTTTAATTCGTAATGTCCATATCGAATTAACAATTTACAGAATATTACCATTCTAAATCATAATTTAGAACGGTATTTTAGGTTTTTGTCTTCCATTTCATTACCAGTTCCAGACACTCATCGTTGAAACAGTTCAAAGAGTTAATTACGTGGTCATCCCACAAGGACACCAAGCTCACAGGCAATAAAATTCCATGACCAAACGGGACGCAAAGATGATCTACAGGCACGGCGTCTGCCAGAGCAGCACACGGCCAACGCGCCTCTGGAAATGAGAACCAAACAGCAGCAATCTCCCAGCAGACAAAGACGGGGCCAAGGTAGTCCTGGACGGAGACACGTACACTGACAAATATGCTAACAATGTCAGCAGACAAACACATGAAACACCGAAAAAGGACCCCGCTGAGTAACAGACAGAGAGAAAACAAGGAATAACAATTACTAAAACCACTCCTAGACTTGGGGCAAATATCAAGATGTTTTGCAGTCACTTGAGACCGGTAACAAACTTCACGGGCTGGATCTGTGGCAGAAAGTAACATTTATTTCCCAACAATAGATCTTGTTTTCTGGGGCTGCAGCTGTTCAATCTCTCTTATGTTTGGTATGAGAACCAAGCATCACATGCTGCGACACGATATATTGCGTCTGGGCAAATCAGGCAGCCGTTGCCCGTATACGGGCTGACCAATCAAATTATTCAAATCGACATATGGGCGGAGTTTGAGATGGGCGACGCGAGACGTGGGCGGAGTTCCTTATGGGTGACGCGAGACGTGGACAGAGTTTGGTTGTCACACCTCCATGCCGCTTGTCCCCAGAGATGGCAAGTAACGAAGTACAAATACTCAAGTACTGTACTTAAGTATTTTTTTCATGTATCTGTACTTTTAGAAGTACTTTTTTCTCTGACTTTTTACTTGTACTGAGTAGATTTTTAACAGAAATATATGTACTTTTACTCCTTACTTTTCAAAACAGGCTTGTTCATTTTTTTTGCGCACCGATGGTTGGTGGTAGTGATATGAATCGTGGGAATGAGCCAGTAGCGGGCGTAATGCCAACAGATGTTAATTTGAATGTTCGGAACTGGGATTTATGAACGTTAAGTGACATAAGTTAGGCTAGGTTTTTAACAATTTATTCAGACATTCAAACATTGTAAAACTGGCATTGAAAAAGTACCTTTTATATACAATTTCACTTTTATTACTTTGTACTTTATACTTTAAAAATTATTTTTGAGTACATTTTAGAGCCTGTACTTTTTACTTTCAAAAATACTTTTTGAGTGTTTCTGAGCCTGTACTTTTTACTCTACTCGAATAGGCATTTTGATCAGTACTTTGTAGTCTCACTCGATTTGTTTTTTCACAAATGTATTTTACTCTTACTCAAGTAAGACATTTTGGTACTTTTGCCATCTCTGCTCTTAATACAATGTGGCAGCTGATAAGAGAATGTACTCTATTTACAGGGACAGCCATTATATCCCAGAAATTGAGCGTAATTAATGTAATGGTCTTGCGTGCGCCACGACACCTTAAGGTCCTTGATGTTAACGCAAAAACGTTTGAACTGATGAATTTGTCACAGATTCGGTGTGTTAATGCTCTAGGGTAGGTTCATGAAGTGATGAGATTTGGGTGGCCAACACTTGCAGGATGGCTGAGTTTTTTTTTTTTTTTTTTAACTACATCAATTCTGACGGGGTGGAAATGTATTTATTTTCACAGTATTTATTTGGTTCTAAGATAAAGCATGTACATTTCATGTCATATGAAGCATAAAATCGTTTAAGACTTTTGCGCTGTTATAAGAGGTAGATTAACTGAAATATGTCAAGATTATTTTCATTCGTCCCAAAGGAAATGTGCAGAACATTTCACAGTCATTCATTTATTTGATGGTGATTTGATGATGACCAAATATTCAGAACAAACAATCTCAGAACAAAAAGTTCATAACACATAATATGAAGAAAAACCTTTAGATAGCACACCTCAGCTACTCACCCTTTGGTCCTCTGTCAAACTAACACACAGCCCAGCCCTGATGCAGAACTAGAAAACACTCAGAGAGTGCAAACCTGCACCAAAATCGCAGTTTGTAAGCTCATAACAGTTGTCAAACAATGACGTTACTTATTGGCTACAGAAATGCACCAAAATGTAATCACTTGTTCCGTTTGTCATTTCCAACAACTACAAAATTTAATCCAGATCCTGGTGACAGACAAACCTACCAACTCAACCGAAAACATAACCTGCTTGGCGCAGGTAATGATAACAAAAGAAGCACAAAAGCCTCACCTTTCCAGAGTCCCTTCAGTCCCTCGTTGTGCCAGATGTGTCGGTAGGCCTGCATGGTGCCGTTGTAGCGCCGAGCCACGCCGGCTAAGTTCATCTGAGCCTGAAAGCGAACCTTCACCACGTCTGTGGGTTGGGCGAAGCTGACCGCCATCGCCCCAGTGGTGCAGCCCGCCAGGATACGGATCAATACGCCCGTGTCTGGGGGAGCAACTTTGGGTTAGGCACAGGCCGGGGTGTGGGGGAACGACCCCACCACTCCTAAAAATGTTTAAAATATAGAGAAGCTGTTATAGGTTGTTCAATGTATTATTCAGTAATAACATGAAAGCCAAATTAAGTAGCACTTCATTAAAGGAAAATGCGAGCCAGAACCAACTAATTGTCCACGCATCGCACACGATAAGATGAAACATCTAGCGATGTGCGATGTGTGGACGATGCGTTGGTTCTGGCTCGCCAGGCTAGGAAAATGCCACAAGAAATGTATACCGAAATATGTTCGTCCCTGGTCTTAGCGATTCAATACCGATCTGGCCTGTATTTGTGCACTCACTTTGCGTGCTGCAGGTCTTGGTTAGCATAGCTTAGGCCCACGGACACAAACTGCGGTGAAGATGGAATGACTTCCACATTGTCCCATTCTACTTAAATCCGGGATGTGAGTTGTTACACAAAGTTAAAAGTGGCGATTTTCTTCCACCTGTACCCCTATTGGTCTCTGTGGGGCTATGTTATGCTTTACATTGTTGCAAATGAAGATCTTTCAATTTCAAGTAATTCCTGTGTCCACTGCTTCTGACCACTCGCGTCAATGAATGATTGAATGATTGTTTTACCAAATAATAGAAAACTTTGTACTACAATGCATGCGACACGTGTGCGCGGCACCAACTAAAAATGTCTTCGTAGGTTCGTTATTATCATTACCTTAAAGTTTTTTTGGGGTCTTTCAGGTTGTCTTACCGTATTTCCTAGCAGCGCCATGAAATGCCTTTTATTCGTATTTAAAGTTATTAACTGTAACTGACTGATATGTATGACCAAAATAATACATGAATCAATTACATCCCTAGTAACTTCCATTCATTTTTAAACTTCACTTTCGGTAGTTTTATTCCATAGTTATTACCAAATATTTGGGGAAATCATTATTATATATGAATCAAATTAATTTAAATGAAACTCATTTGTAAGTTTGTACGCAAAAAAAAAACATTTTTATGACACTTTTGTACAAATTACAGAAGATGAGATGCACCCAGGATCTCACTCACGTTCTCTGTCGCCGGCGTAGAAGTTCTTGACGTTGTCATAGAGGCCGATGCGGACAGACGCGAAACAGAGCTGTCTTTGCAAGCCTGCCACCAGGCCGTTGTAGAGGGACCGAGGACCCTCTGTGCGCACCATGGTGGCGATGGTGCCAAACACGCCGCGGTAACGGATGTCCTTTGCTGCCTCCACGCTCTTCTCGCCCTGAATCTGGAGATGAAAAAAACAACCTTTGACTCAACTGAACAGATTTTTGAACATTGCCAAAGCGCAACCAACAATGGTTCAAGACACTTCACAGTGTTAGAGAGAAAATTACTACACATCTTGTTAACATCCCCAGTTAAACTAAACTAGAGCTGCAACTGATTAATCGATTAATCGATGATTAATGATAATCGATTATTAAATGAATCGGCAACTAATTTGAAAATCGATTAATCGGCAGCGATTAATCGTTTCCTTGTTTGGTCACTCCTCTGCTTAAATGCATTGATTATGTTGTTCAGCGTTTGCAATATCAACAAGGGTTCAGGTTATCAATCACTACACCTTTGTGTGGCGCAGTAGCTCAGTCTGTTAAGAGAGTACACTGCATCTTCGCTCCCCCTCCCTGACATCTTTGCTGCATGTCTCCTCCTCTTTCTTCACCCTTTTTCCAGCCAATCCTAAATAAAGGGCGCAAAAAAAGGCATTTGTTCCAAAAATACAAATTAAAAAAAATTAACAGATTAATCGATTAATCGCCAGAAAAGATGGCCGATTAATCGATTATCAAAATAATCGATAGTTGCAGCCCTAAACTAAACCCAATTGTCAATGAGAAAACGTCATTAACAAAGGAAAAGGCATTGACATTCGGCAGGGGAAAGGGTGTCATTGACTAAAGAATTACTGCAAATTTGATGTTAATTGATGCTTTTGTATTTCTGAAAATCATGTTTGGACGGGAGACTATTCAGTCCGGGCATTTTCAACTGAGATCAGCCGACAGATATGACCAGATATGGGCAGAGTATCCATACAAATTACTCAAGTAAAAGTATTGTTACCTCAGCAAAATATTACTCAAGTAAAAGTAAAAAAAGTATTCCACAAAAGTTACTTAAGTAGCGAAAGTACTGAGTAACTTTCAGTTTAAAAAATGAATTAAAAAAACTGAATGAAAAAAAAAAAAGATTGCCCGAGAGAGAGAGCCCGAGAGAGAGACAGAGACCAAGTGGGAGAGAGCTAGAGCGAGAGAACTGTTACCTGTTACCTATCCACTTCGTGCCTTGTGGCACATAAGGCCTTCACAGAGCACTTCCACTTCTCCCGGTCAGCTGCTGCAGTCCTCACTTCAGCCCATGATGTCCATCCTGCTTCTTTCCTTTCTTTCTCCACGGTACGTCTCCAGGTGGTCTTTGGTCTTCCTTTTCTCCTCTTTCCTTCTGGTGCCCAGGTCATGGCTACGTTGCAATCATTGTCATGGTTCTGGCGTAGGATGTGTCCTATCATTTTCCATCTACGTAGTTTCACTTCTGCACTCAGCTGCTTCATCTCTGCTCTTTCCAACAGGTCTTTGGTTGTCACTTGATCTTGCCAGTGTATACGGAGTATTCTACGTAGGCATCTATTGTGGCCTTGAAAGGTGCCTCTAAATAAAATGCATTATTATTATTATTATTATGATCATTATTATTATTATTACATATTTATGATGCAGAAGCTACATTATTTATCGATGCCTCCTTCAAGTAGAGTGTGTTCTTTTTGCACCTCTTCTCATACCCTTAATTGCACATACTCTTAATTCATCCAAAAAGCGTTTTCATCAGGAAATGCAGCCAATGCTCAGTTTTCAGTCAGCACTGCCCGCTCAGTCGCATCTTAAAAGTTAGATGTTTGGCAAGTGATGTCGTCTTGTTGCCGAGGCCCAAACCATGACATTTTAACATCACACACCATCGACCTCATGCAATGCCAGGACTTGAAAACGGAATTATTTTTTTAAACGTTCCGTTCCAAACTGTTCAGACAGGCCTATGTTTAGCGTTTTCGTTCTTGGAACTGTTCCGCCACCAAAATATCGGTCCTCAACCGGTTCGGAACGCAAAACTTTTGTTCGCCATTACATTCACTTCCTTGTCTGTCCACAAGATGGAGCCCGAGATGCATGGGGCTTGATGACTGACAGTAAAAGTGGATGGAAATAGTCTCCTACATAGATATACATAGAGAACAGAAAAAAAAAACGTTTTTAACCGGTTTTGTGGATTTCACAATGTTCAGTTTCTGTTCCGGAACAGTTGAAGAAATCTTTTTTCGTTTCCGTTTCCGCTCCTCATAAAATTCAGCAAAATTCTGTTTGTTTCCGGCTTCCGTTTTCGTTCCTTGAACCGGTTCGGAGCCCTGTGCGATGCACACTGTTTACAACACCAATTAAATTACACAGCTCTCAAGAAAAACATTTTAATTATAGACAAAATGGTTCCACCAGGAGGGATTGGTTGGCAAAGGGAACTTCAATGCAAAGCTCCCATAATGTAGATTAAAAAGGGTCACATGGTGTAGTGCATTTATGAATAACCCCATACACAAAGATTGCATAAACATCATCACAATAGCAATACAATGAATCCCCCCATGGATAGAAAATAGTGAACCACAAAGGGAGGTTAATGAAACGAACAGGTATAGGTTGAGCATGATGTTGTCTCTAAATGTCATTAGGAATGCAAAGCAGGAATAAAATGATGGTGGTACTTTATCCATCCCCAGGGTGCAATCCCATTTCGATGGTTCAGCAGGAGAGAGAACAGAGCAATAGACATATGCAGCAGGTCAGCATTGTGCATTCGCAACAGCACAATGCAAAACACACATACATGAATGTGTTGAATGGGTGGGAGGGGGTAGTAAGAAAGAAAAGAAACAGTGCAGAGCCCAATCACCCACAATTCCAAGCAGCTATAGGTAGCATGACACCCTCTTGATATGAACAATAATAACATTAATCAACCATGTCACTGACAGACACAATTAGCGATGCATTACATAACACTAGGTTTCCACTCCACAAGTTTTTTTTTCTTCTGTACGCCCTCCGCAGCTCCGTGCGGATTCTGTGAGCAAAACAAACGTGTTGTAACCGTCGTTGTATGCTCCACTACATTGAACTCCGTACGGAAACCGCACCGTCTACTACCATACGGACCAGAAAATCATTTATTTTGATTTTTTCAGAACGCGCCATACGGAAAAATCACTGAGCTCAGTGATTGACAGCAGCACTGAGCAATCGGTGGACTGTGCGCTGCAGCGCATCAAAGGCGAAATAATATACATATATATATTCAAATGTTTTACAGAAGCGGCCTCGTGCCCCTGCGTGGTGGGCACCCATGTGGGCAGCGCTTGGGGGCCAACTCCAGATTCTGGCAAAGTGCGTTGTTTGTTCACACGCGAATACCAGAGCGCTGCATGCCGTAGTGGCCACAATGGAACCCGCTGTTTTATACCGTACGGAATCCGGGCGGAAAATATCTGTACGGTACCATACGGAAAAATGACACTCTGTGGTGGAAACCTAGAGTAAGAACATGATGAGAACGAAAACATATACATGGCTTCAGTAGGTGTGCATGTCATACATTATTTTGTTTTTTAAATAAAAATGGCAAAAGTGGATTTACAGCTTAGGTGTCCCATGTTAGTCGATTAATTGTTGACTAATCGATTATAGAATTAATCGGCAACAAATGTAATAATCGATAATCACCAAGAAATTGAATCATTGTCATTTCG
>OMKY01231052.1:0-18072 GCA_900302395.1 Bregmaceros cantori | reverse complement strand
TACAGCCAGACGAGAGGACGGTTCGTTAGACTACAGCCAGACGATAGGGAGGTTCGTTAGACTACAGCCAGAAGAGAGGGGGGTTCGTTAGACTACAGCCAGATGAGAGGACGGTTTGTTAGACTGCAGCCAGACGAGAGGGGGGTTCGTTAGACTACAGCCAGATGAGAGGACGGTTTGTTAGACTGCAGCCAGACGAGAGGGGGGTTCGTTAGACTACAGCCAGATGAGAGGACGGTTTGTTAGACTACAGCCAGACGAGAGGGGGGTTCGTTAGACTGCAGCCAGACGAGAGGGGAGTTCGTTAGACTACAGCCAGACGAGAGGAGGGTTTGTTGTGAAAAAATTCCAACGTCCATGAAAACGGTACCGTCTGGATGCACCGTTAGTCTCAACATACTACGTGTTGGCAGTCCCGACGTTTTGCCTTTCCGTACTGGACTATTTAAGGTCATGTTGTAGAGGTATGTGTGTAATGAGGAACACAGCCCCTAGCTCTTTATTCGTCAATGGACAAGGCAGGAAAAAGAGAGAAAACTGAACTCCCTGGTGTCTTGAGCCGACAGCCCAGGGGTGTGTGTAGATGACATCACAATGCACTTACAATCGCAGACACAGCAGTTACAATTGCCAAATATGGGCATGTAAGTGGTGGTCATAGGCTGTCACAGTGTCTACGTGTGTATGGAATTTCCCCAAGAAATGCAAACTGCTACAATGGAGCTCAAGAAGGGAACATGCTAGGAACTCACTTCTTAAAGGAGTTTGCTCTTTAATGACATATGTGGCAGATGAAAATTCCGTCGTTGGCCGGCTGAAAGGGCTACAAGGTCATCTATGGAATGAAAAGTCAACAGTGTTTTAGTGCTTGACTCCGAGTAGCCAACATGTGCAGCAACATGTGGGAGTTTGATGAGTGTTTTAATGGTCACAGCTTTTACGTTCGCGCTCGCTTTCTGCGCAGGCATGGTGAAAGCCTACTATGAGGCGGGTAACATAAAGACAGCTAGATCTAGAACAAATATATTTATCATACGATCATATTTATTGGGGTGTAGGGAAGTATCCACATTGTTTTATCCAGATTAGTATTTTTTTCAGTTATTTTTTTTTCGGAAAAAAGCGCCATTTTATTATGTCATTGACAGCGTGTGAAAGGGAGAGGAGAGGTCGGGGAAGAGTGGACCTGCAGTATATCATCGTGAGGGGAAGTGATCTCACAGCACTGCTTGTGCTGTGAACTAAGCCAAATGCACAAAATTATGTAGATTAGTAGTCATTATGGTAGTTACAATAGAGTACAAAACAACAACAACAAAACAGTTGGAAATCATGAAATCACAACATGAAATACATTAATTGTAATTAATTTATAATAATTTTTGGACTTGAAACCTTGACTTTCTATTAGATTTACAAAAAAACATCTCAGAATCAGAAATCGTATAATTGAAAATGTTTTCTTTTTTTCCATTGAATGTTTTTGAGTCGCCCTATCTGTAATGAAATACAGAGAACTGACCTTGGGCTTTGGATGAATACAATTGATATTTTATTCATCCTTTTAAAACTAACCTGATTACAATTTGAAAGTACCTAGCATTGTACAGCTTGAAAATGTGCTACAATTTCATCTGTTTAGAAAATACAAATTAAATGAGGACATGTAGATCTCTCCATGTCCAGAAGATTGAGATGTTATCAAGCCCATACGTTCTAATAACCATAACAATCACAATGTAATAACAATCCTTTCTTTCAAAACACATTGTTTACAAGAAACAAACCTGCCACTGCGAGCGACACATGCTCTGTTCATCTTTAGATTATGCTGTGGAAGTTGGAAAAATGCAAGCATGCAGCTTTTGAGAGCTGGTGTGGGTGAGTATTAACGAAAATGTAGGTGGATTGCCCTAATCAGGCCCGTTTTTTGCAGCTTCCTAATATGGTAATGTTCAAGACACATTACCATAGTTTGCTTTTACCATAGTTTCACTGACGTTCATTAGTTTAGGGAGGAGCCAGAGCCACTGGAGCTTAGCTTTCTCACATTAGGCAGTGGCCTACATTAGGGGAATCCACCCTATATTTCAAAATGTTTACTTGAGCATTTGTTTTTATTATCCCCACAGGGATTCATGATTTTAGAGAATTCACAAAAATGTGCATATCTTTTTTGGGGGGGAAATGTGAAAATGCCATCCACTTTCCAATTCGAATACTCTAGATAGCTGAAGTTGTTCAGAGCTGAGCCCAAATATGTATGGCAATAAGTATGTTTTAGGTTGTATCCATGGTTATTTAAAACAAGGTAAAACTGCCTCAGGGCTCTTGGAAAATATATATTGGAAAAGAACCCAGGCTTTCAGCCAGTTACAGCACAGGAACATTCTTCTATGCAATAGCATTGCGCGATTATGGGAAATCAAGGACGTGAGAGAGATTTCAACCAATCACAGAGGGAATCTGTGATTGGTTGAAATCAAAACTCTTTTGTTTCAGGAAAAACAAAACCTTGCTTGAACATAGCAGCATTGTGTGTCATGCTGTGAGGAGAATGTTGGGGAGGCGAGCTTGCTAGCTTACAACAGATAACGCCACAGACAGTGTGTGTATTAGAGCGATGGAGACTTGAAAGTGAAAGTACATGAAAGTACAGTTATATATTTACGCATAATTATTTCTGGGGCACTGAGCCACATGTGCAAATCATTAGACAAGGGTTGGTTTGGAATGAACGACCATGTCTGGAATCGCTCCCTACTCACTACAAAGTGCACAACATTGGTATTGCGCCATTTTTAGTGGTGTCCAAATTTGAAGTGAACATGCATGTACTGTATACTATACACCCTTAGTGTTATACAGGTAAATTGATGATGTCCGATGAGTTATTGAATGTTCGATCAGAAACTTGATTGTCACTATGATTATTAGGTTGTTTTATTTTTTCCAAGTAATTGACATAGCTGATAATGGTTGCTTCCCACCCTCACTAAACCGATATATAATTCCATTTTATAATCCCATATTATTTAAAATATGATATAAGCACTGCAAAATACATTTAACCAAATCAACTAAAAATACTTTAACATTTACCCTTGTGAGTGAGAGTGCTGTGTAGTGAGTAGTGAATATTACTCAAGTAAAAGTAAAAAGTAGTCATCCAAATAGTTACTCAAGTAAAAGTAAAAAAGTAATCCACAAAAGAGTTAGTTAATTAGTGAAAGTAGTAAGTTTCAGTAAAAAAAAAAATAAATTAGTACAGATTCTCTTTTCAAAATGCAATTGAATGCCCCTTGTCGATTTACATTCCCCAGAACGAGAGCCTCCAAGAGGGAGAGAGAGTGACCAAGAGAGAAAGAGACCGAAAGAGAGTGAGACAGAAAGTGTCCGAGAGAGAGGGAGAGAGCGCCCGAGAGAAAGACAGAGAGAGAGAGATATGATGCCAACATACTGTATGCGCCAACAGTTCCCAACAGGTGTCGCTAAAGGCCAAGTTAATGTAACGAGTAATGAATGGCTGACATCGCAGTAAAACGTTTTTTTCCACCTCAAATTTACTCAAGTAAAAGTACAAAGTAACTTGTGCCAAATGTACTCCAAAAGTAAAAAAGTACAAAAAAAATTGTAACGGAGTAAATGTGATGTGTTATTGCCCATCTCTGGATTTCGGACACGGCCAAATGTTGGCACCATTTGCAAGACACTTTGAAATTGCAGAGTGGAGTTTTACATTTCTACTGCTTTCTGTGTGACGTGTCATGACGGTGCTCACTCTTTCAACATCATCGTTCAAATGAGACCCTGTGCCCTTGGTTGGAAGAAAAAAAAAGAGGGAAGCGGCTGGAGGCTAGCCTGGCGAGCCAGGCAAGCTGGAGGCTGCTGTGGGCAGCAGAGCTTGTGGGACTCCACAGTAGCTCAATGACCCCATTGACAGTGCATGGACAGAGATGGAAACTCAACTCCACGATAAACATCCACACCTTCACTCCCCAAAACAGATGCTGCAGAGTGCCGACCCAAAAACAACTCTGTGGTTCAAGTGTAGGCCAGGTACGCAGAAGTGTCTTTTGCGATATGGTGAACCAATATCAAGCAAGGAAACTAGTGGATAAAAAAACACTCTACATAAAAAACATGATCAATCGGGTTGTGTGCTCATTATGCTCAAATTGCCTTGTAGTTTACTCACAAATATATCTCAGCACATCATGTTTTGCGACAATATATCATTTGGCAACCGACAAAAGTATCCCTTCACTCCATTCATTTGTTAATTCTGCACGAGGTTGGACAAGAAGACCTTTCTGTGAGGAGTTTGCACCTTTTACCTGTAACCACGTGCATTTCCTCTGTGTGCTCCAGTCACACACCTAGCCACTCCCATGCACCCCCCCCCCCCCACACACACACACACACACGCGCGCGCGCGCACACACACACACACACACACACGCCAACACACACAAACACAAAATCACAAAAGTTCTAGCCACCTGGTCCTGAAGATAGCCAAGACAGATCAACATATCTGAAGATGGTTTCTGAAATACATTATAAGAAAAATATTAGAAATTGAGTTTTAGTGTTGGTTATTTGTTGGTGGTCAAGTCCACCACTGTATAAATTCCTCCAAACCGTTCTCGGACTAGCATCGGAGAGCACCCTCAAATTCACATTTTGTTCAATTTCCTAAACTATAGCCGAGTACGAGTCTACTCACCATACTGGATACTGCTCTGACAGTAGATGAAAACCATGATAAACACGAGGCAGATGACAACCACCAACGTCTTCTTCATCACGAGTTGCTGGTTAACTGTTCGAACCCCGCGCTGACGTTGGTCAACTATACCGCTTTGTATAACGATGCAAGCTGAGCGCCAGATCGCCACCTCCAGCAGCCACTTGTCGCGGCGACTTGAACAACCCGAGGGTTTCCAAGAGAAACATGAGGCACTAACTATTCACCAACACAAAATAGACATAATGCGAGTAGATGTGGTCAAACAAGATGAGCTTCGGGTGCAAAAACGCCACAGAGACGTCAACAATCAAAGGACGTGTGGATAACGGTCAAGTGATTTTTTTCCATGTCCACAGCGTTGGTAATGGGTTAAAGTCTGGAACGAGCGGGACTACGTCGGATCGAAGCTGGCGTCAGTAGTACAGTAGTAGTAGCAGTAGTAGTAGTAATAGTAGTTCCAAAGAATTAGGCTGGTGGCGAAACAATGCGCGGACGTTAAAGATTGCGTTAAAAATAGGAAGGGCGTCGTAGCGGTGGAACACTACACGGTGAATCAGATCGCACACGACGCACCACTCACAGAAGCGTAAATAATAGCGTATAGTAGTAGATCGGACTCCGGGCGCACACCAAGCCGCTTGCACGGTGTAAAACACAAAAAGGGGATGCCCCCACCCGCCGGCTGTGCCGTTTGGTTATTAAGACCCCCAGGGCGTACGGAGCATATTGTGTGCCCCCCTCATACAATTCCAGTGTTGCTGCAGTTAGTTGTAAAAGTAACCCGACTACGCATTAAGACTAATTACTTATTATTAAAAGAAATAACGTCAAATTACTTTAGTTGCTTTTTATTGTTTCAGCAGTTGTCGAGGCAACCCGACTTTAAAACACAACTATACTAATTTTACTGGGTCAGTGTTTTATTTTTACATTTCACTTCACACATAATGTACAAAACTATTTAAAGTAATTTTTGTATTTTTTTTCAACATTTTTTATTGAGGGTCACAAGAGTTCAAAGCAAAAAGAAACAATGTTCTCCTCGTATTTTTCATTTTTAAAAACAAAAACATAACAAAAAAAAAATATATATATACACGTATATACTTTATATTTTTTTGTATTATTAAACTTAGGAGTCAATGGGTCAAAGAGTCATCACAGTATTAATTTAGTAAAGTCATAGTAGACAACGTTTGCACCATATAACACTGAATGAATCTCACCAACTCCCACTAGGGGCCAGCAGAGCTATGTAATTGTGGACTTTCTGAGTGATATCACAGTTCACTGGTTTGCCAGAGATGGCGAAATGACCCCTATTTCTTACTCGAGTAAACATAAAATACATTTGTAAAAAAAAAAAATCTTCCCAAAGTGTTAGTATTGTAATCAGACCGCCGTGCGCACCCATATTCTAGTCTACTGCCTGCTGCTGTTCCTCCGTACTCCATACTCAAAATAAAAAGATCTCGAGGTGCTACAACGCTCCACTGAATATTGGTGACCAACTTGAGTCCATATTGCACACTCTCAGACGCCCCGTTGTCCGTGTGTGTCTACATGTATTTCAGCATCAATCAGCGCCGAAGAGTGTGGATGGGAAGCTCAGCGCGCAGTCTGTGTGCGTGCAGACGTGTGGCGGTCGCACTGTGTGTTCAGCCAACTTCAGCGAAATGTATTTACATTTAAAAAAAATATTTTTAATATAAAATACATTTACGAATTGCTCCGTGGGCCAAAAGACAGGGTCTCGCGGGCCGTTGATACCCGGCAGAGCGCCGAAATCAACGCTTGAGTGGCTCGACATCCAGAGATGCAGACACCTTCACATTCACCTGCAGAACAAACATCTTCACAACAACCTGGTTGAATAACACCATAGCACTGGTTAATATGACCAACCATATCCAGCCATGACAAACCCAGTTTCTTCATTCATCGTTCATAGGTCATCATTTTTAACTATGAGAAGGTGGTTCCCCAAAATAAACCTTTTTCTTTTTTACTTTGCTGTCAGCGGTAATTTGTCAACACTATTGACAGTGTATTAGGCTATTAACTGTTTTAATGTTGAGTTACATTAGGGGTTAGGTTAGATTTGCAGTGGGAATGTGTTTTTTGCTTTATTGCTGTGTTTTTGCTCGGAAGGGTTTTGAAATCTGATATGAACAAATTCTGAACTAAAATACAGCTCAGTTCAATAACCTCAAAAAACGAGTGCATTTACAATTATACGTTCATGAAAAATGAATGTCTCGTTCACATTCACCTGAAAAAATTAAGGAGTTCTTTGAACACGTTCGAGTACATCACTGCCTCTTCCCCTGTTAAAGGTGTTTGTACATTGACAACTTTAAATTGGGCTTTAGCCTAATACACAAGTTTAAGCGACCAAAACAGAAGGCTGAGATTTTGTCCCGCCGTCTGAAACGCACTTCCAGTGTCCGTATAGTTGCCTGTGTAGTCATCATAGAGGACCGAAGTGGTTGAATGTCACACAAAACGCACACCAGTTCAAAAACCGATCACTACAGCTCGCTCTGTGACCAATTACACATCATCCACTCCACTTCGGCACCGTTTTACATAAATACTGATGAAATACAGCCAAGACACGACTTCAAGTTATGCACCAGTGTTGTCATATGTTCTTCTTGGCTGGCCGCTTCCACTACAAAAATGAGTAAATTGAATGGGTTGCACAGATTATTGAATCATGTTTGTGGGGCATAGATACACACTAGAACGTTTGAGCGCGGAATAGCATAGCACAAGTTACCATCATTCTTTTTTTGTTTGAGGAGGCAGTACTCCAACTAGCCAAAAAAATTATAGAGGACCCCGAACATGTTCTGCATGCTGAATACCAACTACTGCCATCAAGAAGGTGCTAGAGTACCGATGACAAGTAACAGGCGGTACCTGAATAGATTCAAGCGTTCCTTTGTGTCACTGTCAATAACGCTCCTGAATACTCGTTAAGAGAGACGGTGACTGCTTAATGTGTATATGTACGTTCTGTTTTTCTTTTTTTACCAATGTCTGCTGTATTGACATTGTACGCAACAGCCTGCAGTACCAAGACGAATTTCCCATTGTGGGACAAGAAAACGACTACCACTACTAATACAATAGGTGTGTGCGGCCCCATTAAATAGAAAAGCTCAAAAAATCAGTAAGTCAGAACACAGCGCCGTAATTTAATCGGAATTCATTCAGCCTAGAGTTTTTACCAGAACTACCCACCAAACTAGTCTATCGTAAATATGAAAGGCTGTGGTGACCCAACATTAATGTATTTGTCGAGCCTTCATACAGGACTTGTAGCATGTGCCTGGCTGATGCAATACACACGTGAGGTCACATGTGGCTGGCTGTCAGTTGTCATTGTGACACCACCTTCTGGGGAGGTTCCATATTTTGTCTATTTAAACAGTGCGCCCAAGGGTGATCTCTTTGTGATGCCGGTCCTCTGAATAAAGACACACATCGAACAACTTCAACAACTACAAGCCATCTGTAATTCCACCAGCATCACGGCGGTTTCCTGACCCCCAAAAAGCATACATGTAATTCACTTCTTTCTGATCTCGTCCATTCTGTTAAACTTTTAAACCATGTCAACTCTTTCAGTGGCAATCGTTTTAACACTAACGGTGCTTATCCATTGGAGTTCGGTGACGCTTGTCGCGGGCGCCCAAAATACCATGTAAGTGGATGGGAAGAGATGTGGCATTGATACACTCCGACCAGTTGCCGCGGCGGCGACTCCAATGTCATTCAACGCAGACATGCGCGGGCAACGACCGAGGAAGTAGACATGGGTGTTGAAACGAGTGCCACATGGGGCACTCGTAACACCTCACACACACACACACACACAGCGTCGATGGGGGCAGCTGACTATATGCAGCTCACCCCTGCCCTCCCGGCACGGTGCCCTCACAGTTTGTGAAGAGTGGATCGGCCCCATAGAGTATTTTCGCCGCCCGTGACAAGCATCACCGAACTCCAATGGAAAAGCACCGTAAGAAATGTACCCCGATGTTTGAAGGTCCACTAAAAAATCTCCAGAAATTATATCTGAACACAAAATCAAATAATGTAATTTTCTAGGGAAACCGTACAATTTACATTATACATATTTTGATGTATTTGGCACTGAGTGTAGGACGTTTCTGTAGGATATCTGCGGCAGTAAGTAAAAAGGAGTTCCGTCATTAACAAAAATGTCAAGATTCGAACCCAAATCATTTTATGTGAAGTGGCATAAGTTCAGTCACAAGAGATTTAGGGCGTTTTCACACCAGGAAAGTCCTTTGGTTCGCCCTTTAGTCCAGACCAAAGTATCTGGTTTAATTTGGTTGCTATTGGCACTGTTTAATTAGACATGCTCTCAGTTGGCAGACAAAAGCATGCCATTTTCTTTTCATACAATTCTTAGTTCCAACCTTTTTTATTAAACTCAGAACTGACCATGGATTTATTCCATTTTGGGTGAAGATGCAACAATAACGCTAAACTTAAAAAGCATGTATTTCGTTGAGCATTTTCCATCTCCTCGATGCTTCGGTGGTTTGACGGCGATAATGTGTCTACATGTAGAAGGGCGTTTAAAACTGCACCAGGGTGCGAGGGACAGTCAGTCGCTGAACCGTACTAGAATTCGCTTCGAAGGAGGTCTTGTCCCTGAAGCGGTCTCAGTTTGGGCGTTTACTACGCACCAGAATTCGGTGGTTTGCTTTCAGATCAACCCAAAAAGCCAGCACAACAGACTTCTTTGGTTTAGTTCGAGCTAAACCACCCTTATACGCAAATACATTTGTCCATCCATTGCATGTACTGTATAATTAAATCAATGACATGAAGAAAAAACAATTGCAGCAAGTGCATCCATTATTTATTGAGACACTCGACCAGAGTTGCAACCAAGTCCCTCGTTCAAGTCCCAATTCTCAAGTCTAAATTACAGCATGTTAATGATGACTCGACTTGGGACTTGACTCCACTTGTCCAACAGGACTTGAGAGTTGGGACCTGGTTGCATCTCTGCGCTCGACAAGGACCAGTTTTGTCAATCCAGCAAAGCATAAAACCAGTGTATGTGCACATTTTTTACTGGAAGTCGACGAGAGCCCCACCAATTACCCGTTAAGTGGAAGGTTGATGATGCCGTCGCTCAACAACAGTTTACATCTCTGGGAAGGTCTAGATGAAGATAGACTTTCCTGAAGGGCACGAAACACTGGCTTACTAAGTGTGATCGATAAAATAGGTGTCCGGTAACAAGATTGGACAGTACAAGGCAGAAAAGGCAAGTCTCGTCGATACCCATACAACAGAAGTGGCCATGGACTGCTAGAGCTTACAATGCAAACAAAGCACAAGGTAGTTACATTATAAATAGTTCAAACACTGAAAACAAGGCGAGGATGCATTCATTACTTGTTGGTTCAAAGAAATGAAATGCACAGGGTAGTTTCCAGACTGCAACTCTGTGCCATTTTGATGCAGCATAAAAAAAATCCCTGGCACTCTCCTAGTCGCTGTACTGGCCTTTGTGCGTTGGGAGAAAGCGCGTGGACTTAAACACGGAGTTACTCGAGAAAGGAACATTAAAACACTTGAAGAGCAGAGCGTTATCTTTGTTAAATGTCCAGATTATTTCCTTCCAAGCTGGATGACAAAGAACAAAGTAATCCCTGAAAACACTCAAGACTGAACTAATAACTGAGAAATAGCCGTCTGGCTGTTTCTTATATTTGCAATGAGCTTATATTTAATGAGATACTCAAATGTATTCAATCATAACAACTGCATTTACATTTTTAGGCAAAACATTGATTAAGCTAGGGGAAAAAATACAAAATGTGTTCTCAGCATGGCCCGAATTCAAGTGTAGCACCCGGAGCACCCCACTTCCTGCGCCAAGTCAGTATAGTGATCTGCATTCAAGTGATTAGGCAAGTGATGTGCGCTCAGCTAATCAGGTGGAACAAAAGCAACATAGCGATGCCTCTAGAAGAGGAATGATAAGGCAGCAAACCATTGTCAAGTTTAAGGAAGGAACACCAGGTCCTAAAGTCCAAGTCCTCCGTTAATGGAGGTGAGGAGTTCGCCAGCCACGCCCGATACTGTTCTAAACCTCAACAATTTGCTTATGGACCAGTGATGGTGTGATGCGTTTCATCACTCAACTAGTGCATGACAATCAGAGTTCAGCAAATCAAAGAATTGTCATTTAAGGGATGTGAGCAAAGATTTCATCATTAACTTCATTTGTGACATTTTGGGCAAAACATACAAAATCCCATCCAGGTTACAGACAAGCAAGAAAGAAAAAAACAAACAAGAACAAGGGGGGAGGGGGGAGAAAACATTGAGAAGAAGTGGACATGAAAGACAAATATCAAGTCTCATTTTCGCATACACACAAAATGGTGTAATGTACCCTGATAATGAAAAATATTTCAGTAATGGGAGAAAACAATTCAAACTAATTAGCCAATAGCAAGTGGTCAATAGATGAGGTCATTCGGAAAGTGAAGAGTGCCTTTGATTAGCCAGTTTATAAAAAGGTTGTGCGTCCCATCAACACATTGATAGCGCTGATCAGAACGGACAACTTCCTAGACCAGTAGAGAACTTTACATGATCCACAATAGCCACTTCTCCACTACAAAAAAAAACTCAAGGCACAGTTCGGCGCATCTCAGTTAAGTTTAGTTAACAGGGAACGTGTTTCCACTTTTAACGTGGCCACGAGGGGGTGGTGCCCAATTTTAAAAAAAAAAACGTAATTTTGATACACCAGTGCTCACCCCCACCCCTGCGTGCTTGACAACCCTTCCTGAATTCACAACACGCTCTCTGTGTGTGTGTGTGGGAGGGGCCCCGTGATTGGCCGGCCACGTTGCGTCACCCCCTCGGAGTGTGACCATTTGGCCAAGAACGGCCAGATTCTGGACCCACATCTCAGCGGGTCCTGAAACCTTGCCTGGACAATTTGACCTTGTGGAGAAGCGATTTTCGGGGTGGATGTGCATGTGAACTGTGCCGTGCTGGCCTTAAGTAAGCCAGTGGAAATGGGCTAATGTGGGCGAAGGGAGAGGGTTTTTTGGTGGAGGGTGGGAAGGTTGGACGAAGGGGCTGTGAGGCTTGTCAACAGAGTCTTTTGCACAACTTCGGTCATTGCCCTCCTCAAACCGGGTTCCAGGCGAAGACGTCATGAAATGCGGTTAGCGCACACACAAATGTGCGCACAACGCTGTGCAGGACGCAAGTTGCCAGCCACACTTTAAAGCAGAGGTAACCCCGCTGGTTAGCACGCTACCCTCACACAAAGCAGAGGGGCATGCCAACGCAGCAGGGTCTAACCTCAGCAACCAGCCTGGGCAATGTCATCACCAGACCTCTTAGTGACGTCCAGAGTGGTGAAGATCTGAAATGGGCAACAGTTAGGACTTGAGTGAGGTTGTTGGGAAAATATTCAAACTCCAACTATTTATTTATATAGCACTTTTCATGCAGAGCAACACAAAGTGCTTCACAGAAACAAGAACAATGAACAGTACAACAATACCCACAGCCTGCCAACACAGGCAAACTGGCACACACTCACCCACACACACAGACACATACAGTAGGCTGATATACAGATGACGGCAAACAGTCTCCACAGCCCTGAGGGCCTCCCGAGTCGAGGGCCATAGAAGCTAAATGCAGCCTCTTTTTGGGATTTGGAGTTAACTCCTGGAACTAGTAACAGCCCTGTGCCGCTGGACCTTAGGTTCCACGACGGCTGATAGGATACAAGCAGATGAGCCAAGTATGGAGGGAGGAGCTTGTCAACACATTTGAAAACTAGTAGAAGTATGGCATGTGATCCATAAAACATGCATGTGATCCATAAAACACCATTACCATTTGTGGCAATCTAATCTCAAGTCAGGAAAACAGAAATAGCAATCAAAGTACATATTCTAAGCATAATATCAGGTCCGCATTTAGCAATGCATGAGGAATGTTAGTCTTCTCAAAGACTAGAATGATATTTTGTAGAACAGTGGTTCGCAAATTGTGGTACGGGATTACATTATGTGCAAATTGCATTTGTTAAAATAACATTCTTTGTAAAACTATAAAATGGATACATAAAAAGTAATATTTGTTGGAATGTGTTACTAATTTGCAAATTGTTGCACTTATCAAATAATATAATTAGTATGTACTATATTTCATCTCATGCAAATAATTAATGTTCACACACACACCATTGCTGATAAAATTATTTAAAAGATCTAAATCACAATTTATATAATTTGTTGAAAAATAATGGCATGGAAGTGTAAAATGAAGAGTATCCATGTCAAATTATAAATGCAAGTACCGTTTTAAAAAGGTGAAAGTAAAAAAGTGTTATTCAGTGTACTTAACCTGTTGACATATACTTAACCCTTTGTGTTCCATCTATCGCATTTAGACGATCCCCAAGAATCGATCGAAATTAGGGGGCATGTCTTTGGCGGGCCGTTCAAACAAGGAAATACAATACTACATGGAATTCAAAATGAACAACAAACCATTTAAAATTAACTATGTTGCCGGGCTATCTCCATGGGAAATGGACAGACCGCAACATGCATCGCCGTAGCAGCGTTACGATGGTGAATCTTAGAACATACGCAAACAGGAAAATTGCGAGGCCGTGCGTTCATGCGCCGACGACGCGTCAACAACCCAGCCACACAGGATGCGCCGTTCTTCAGCGCTTGGCCATGTGCTTAAAACGCCACCGGGCGTCACATAGAAATGCATTGAAGCGCGGTGCTACATGAGAGAATTTACTTTCGGCGCATAGAAATAATGAATCATTTTAAATGCACCGCTGTCCATATCAAACAAAATATTAAACTATTAAACAAAATCAATCCTCCATGATTTTATAATTTGTTTAATTTACAGTGGAAAGGACACCCTTTTCACAGGGTCGTTGAAGACACTGTACAAAAGTGTGTTTCTTAAAACATTGATAAAAAGGTGCAGAAACTGATTGGCTGTTCAGCTGAAATGATCTCCAATGAATTGAAATCGGTTTACAAATCAAAAACTACAAAAATCAACTGTTACAGCCGTGCCTTGCCGTGAATGTGTTGTACGACTGAGCGAGAGGGAATGTGTTCATGCTCCCAGCACGTTACACAGACCCAGCGGTGCTTGCGTTAACCAAGGTTAAATCTGATAAATCACTGAATGTTACTTTTCTTCTTGTCACACCAATGTGCTGTAAACATAGGTACAAAATAAAAAGGCAAGCATTGTTTTGCTTAGGAATACAGGTGTGTGTGCGTGTGTGTGTGTGTGCCTGCGAAGCGCCCGCAGCCCAGCTGGCTCGCAAATATCAGGGGTTAACGGTTCAGGCATCAAACTAATGGTGCGGAGTTGCACATTATATTTCATACAAGACCAGACAACCGTGTTGTCCACCGCTGTACGGCCCAGAAAAATCATTGATTTTGGTTTTTTTACGCACGCACCGTACGGCATGTAGGGGCGGGTCCGTGAGCTCAGTGATTGACAGCAGCGCTGATCAATCAGCCTCCTGTGCGCTGAGGCTGAGATAGATTTTAATGGTGATATATTGGCAATTATTGTAAAGATTAGTCGACTGTAGTGCTGCAACTAACGATTATTTCAATAGTCGATTAGTTGCCGATTGTTAAAACAATTAATCGACTAATCGGTTGGATATGTCTCCTTTAAAACAAAAACAAAAACAAATATTCACAGTGACACAGAAATTGATTTGCCAACTTGAAATGTGGTCAATTTTGGTTTAACAAATGTACAACAATTTAGTTACAATTTAGAACAAACTCATGACAACACATTTTCACGCTAATATTTTGATATTTTTCTTCATGTTTATCTTTTTTTTTAACAATACTGTTGAATAATTATGAATCATATTTTGGATTTTCAGAAATTATCAAGTAATATCAAATGTGTGTAGACCAATAGGTGGTGGTGTCAGCAAAAAAAAACAGCTGACAACATCAATGATTCAACTCCTTGGCGATTATCGATTATTGCATTAGTCGTCGATTAATTTCATAATCGATTAGTCATCGATTAAATCGACTAATCGTTGCAGCGCTAGTCGACTGGATTTTTCCTTTAAAAATACCCAAAATATTCACAATGCTGTGAATATTATGTGCAACAATTACAAGAGATTAACTGCTTTAAGTACAAATATAGTTTCTTTACCACAAAACGTACATTATTCCTTTTTAGAAAACACAAAACTGGCGACAACAATTTAATCAAAATCAATTCCTTGGTGATGATCAATTACGTTCATTACCGGTTAATATCATTCAAGTAGTCAACAAATTGTTGGACCCCACTTACCCAGCATCTTTTATTTTTATATTTAAACACGTTTCCATGCTTACCAAGCGACACGTCAAGGATAGGGCCGATGTAGATGTTCATCTTTATCGCTTATTTTTATTTTAGGAGTGAGATATGAGGTATTTAAAAACCTTATCCCTGCCATGTCAATGAAACACTTTTTTAGGAGTGAGATAGGCGATAGTTAATCTTCGGGACAATATTTGGACTGCTGGGAGATAACACTGACCTCAGCACAGGTGGGATGTATGCCGATGGTGTCGTCCAGCTGCTGTTTTGTCATTCCACACTTCATGGCTGCTCCATATCCCTGAGTCACCTCCCCAGCATTGGGCCCGAGATAGTGGAAGCCGATCACTCGATCCTGAGCACAAAAACAAGCTTCAGTGAAACATTTCACCCCAAGACGAGTTCGGCGGGCATTTCCGGTTAAATGTGTGCTCTGAACGTCACGTCCGGTGCTATTTATTTTGCCGTGTCTTTGGCTGTTTTTCAACATATCTATTTTGGTGGGAGCACACACGTACAGGGTTATTTAAAAAGGATGGTGGTAAATTGCGGTGTGCTATTCCACACCCAAATGCTCTCGTGCGGATCTCTGACCCACAAATGCATGATTTAATAATCAGTGCAACCCGTTTAATTTTCTCATTCTTTTTTGGAATTACTAGTAGAAGCAGCCAGCCAGAAGAACATGTGACCACTCGGTGAGTAACTTCAAGTGGGATTTTGACTGCCTCTCGATCAATATTTATGTAAAATGTTGAAGAAGCAATGGGGTGATGTGTAACTGGTTACAGACCGACATCTAGTGGTTGGATTCTGAACTGGTGTGCTCACATTGTCCAGTTTGTTGCAGATTATCTTGGCGTAGCACTGGTTGTTGTCCCGGTTGGCCACGGTGAACTCCAGAGGCCACAGCAGAGAGTGAAACACCTGCAAAGAAAATTACACCACTCAGCCTCTCTGCACTTTCAACATGCATGCATTAGTGAGCAATGAACAACATGCTCAAAAACTTCCCTAAAAAAATAAAATAAATGCATTAAACCCCCTGCATAGAAACTGAAATTCAGGAAACATGGAAAAGTTAACTTTTCACAATTGATTTATAATAAGAGCCACGTGTAGATGACTGAGGTCAGAGCGTTGAAAATTTAAAGTATGGTTTGAAGCGCACCAATGGTGGATGACATCATCCACTTGATAGTGGGTCTGTGTGTATGCGTATCAACTCACTCGCTCCCAAATGACGTGTTTGACATGTTTTTCTCTAGAACCCTCATTCCCAATTTTTGCTACTGCCAGTTTTTGCTACTCCACAATCAATCAATTTAGCGTGCCTACGACCTCGTACACGTACACAAACTCCTCTCTGCTATTGAGTCAGGCTATGGATGGGACATATTTGGGAATCGCAGTGACGTGCTTTTTTTCATCTTTTTTTTTTCATTTCAATCAACTGTCGCGCGCCCATGTGCGTACACGCACACACAAACACACTATGGAGGCAGGCTATTAAAACAGCTGTGTAACGCCATATCAGAAGCAGGTCTCCCTCTCTCAGCAGGCTGGAGATGGGATTTTGAATGGGATATATATGGGAATCCAGGGATTCATGGAAATATAGGCTGGGAGTGAATGAGTTAATAGTCAGCCACAATGATGGATATTAGCTAATCATTTAATCCAACAGGCAAGAAGGTGTCACGTGTATGTCGTGTTATCCAGACCAGTGCCACCTTCAATGTCTACAATTAGACATTTGTGGGAACAGGATTTACAGATTACTATAGATGACAATACTTGGAACACAAGTATTGTCTTGATAGACAAATCAATTTGTGCTCAAAATTCTGATACAATTTTGCATCAAATCCATATCTCTCAACCCAAACATGCCAGGATTTCCCCACAGAGTAACCTAATATAAATAGTACTCGCTCCTTAGCCGAAAAAGGACACAATGATAACAATGGCATGTTTCCACTGTGGCCAACTAATGTTGCTGTTCTTTGACAAATTTTCTCCTATCAAACCGTGACTGGTCCATTTCAAAGTTAATCATTTGGGTGAGGGGAAAAAAGGGAACAGATGTAATTAAAAAATGTATTTGAAGAGTTGTGTGCTGTGGACATCCTTCACACCAAGAAAGGTTACAACAGATTTATGACCCCGTTATTGCAAAACTAAGGTTCTCTTCTCCTTGTCAAGACTCCTCCTTGACAAGCACACAATGAAAGTATAACCCCTTAAAGTTGAACTTGCTTTCAGGGCTTGACTTTTTTTTTTAAAGTTCCGTTCCAAACGGTTCAGACAGGCCTATGTTTAACGTGTTCATTCTCGGTTCAGGATCGATATTTTGGTGGCGGAACGCTTCCGGTTTGGAAGGCAACATTTTTGTTAGTTCTCAAAGTTGTTTATATAGTGCAATGTCAAGTTTACATATAATTTATACAGAATATTTGGCGGACTTTCAAACTTCAGTGCAATTGTATTAACCTGAAACAGGGTATAAAACAGCATTACATTCGCTTCCCCAGATGCATGGGGCTTCACAGTAAAAGTGGACGTAAATAGTCTCCCAGACATAGGATATGTTAGAATACATAGAGACAGAAAAAAAACGTGTTTGTGGATTTCATAATGTGCCATTTCTAGGGCTGGGAATCGATCCGAATTCCCTAGATCGATCCGATTTCGATTCACAAGGTCACGATCCGATATCGATCTATTTACAGACATAATGGAAATAAATACTGTCCAATAGACAAAACGGCCCCATGTGTTGGTGATTGTATCTGTCTATGTGTAAGAGAGACACAGAGAGAGAGAAGAGTCAAGTATCAAGTATTTATTTTAGTAAAAAATACAAGTATTATTTTGAAATGTAAGTAGCA